>CM047511.1:31826895-31831895 GCA_026122265.1 Ammodytes dubius | reverse complement strand
CTTGTTAACATGATAGCCCTGTGCAGTGCCTTGCTCATAGGCTGGTAGGCTCTTTTCCTCAAACCCACAACCTCAGTTTAACATTCAATTCAATGCAATTCAATGCATTACAGGTAATAAAGCATCTAACCAAAAAAAATAATAATAAAAATTTTAATTTTTTTTCTCTTTAAATCCTACCTTGTTAACATGATAGGGATTGCACTCACTGCCTTGCTCATAGGCAAGTAGCTACTGTAGCTACTGTTCATTTTATCTTATATTTTAATTTAGGTTAAAGTTTATTATAGCCACTGTTCATTTTATTTTATATCTTAATTTAGGTTAAAGTTTATTATAGCCACTGTTCATTTTATTTTATATCTTAATTTAGGTTAAAGTTTATTGTAGGTACTGTTAGTTTTTATATTTTAATTTAGATATATATCTTAATTTTAGCCTAATGTATGTTTAATGTATGTCTTGTTTTATGCTACTGGATACCTGAATTTCCCTCGGGATAAATAAAGTATCTATCTATCTATCTATCTATCTATCTATCTATCTATCTATCTATCTATCTATCTATCTATCTATCTATAGTATCTTTCCCTGAAACCGTCAACCCCAGTTCAACATAAGAATTCAATTACATTTTATTCATTCATTCTTAATTCGTTATGACTTCTGTGGTAAAACAGCCTGAAAAAATAGCATTGCCAAATATTGTCCAAAAAATTACAGATATTAGAAATGCCAGCAGCGGACCCGGGTTTGATTCCAGCCCGCGGTCGTTCTCTGCATGTCACTCCCCTCTCTGCCCCATTTCAACTCTGTCTCTACACTATCAATAAAGCATAAAAATGCCAAAAAAATATCTTGGAAAAAAAAAGAAAAAAAAAGAAGAAAATAAAGTAGCCTATGTAATTTTTTTTTGTTATGTATAAAATGTACTGTATAATTCCTACCTTGTTAACATGATAGCCCTGTGCAGTGCCTTGCTCGTAGGCTCTTGCCCTCAAACCTTCAACCTCAGTTCAAAAAATTACAGACATTAGAAATGTTTACTATTAAAATGTTAAAATGTATAAAAAAAAATAAAAAAAAATAAAAAAAAAGTATTACATTTTGTTTTATTAAATGTATAAAATGCCCTCTATTATTCCTACCTTGTTAACATGATAGCCCTGTGCAGTGCCTTGCTCGTAGACCCTTGCCCTCAAACCATCAACCTCAGTTCAAAAAATTACAGACATTAGAAATGTTTACTATTAAAATGTTAAAATGTATAAAAAAAAAAAAAAAAATAAAAAAAAAGTATTACATTTTGTTTTATTAAATGTATAAAATGCCCTCTATAATTCCTACCTTGTTAACATGATAGCCTGTGCAGTGCCTTGCTCGTAGACCCTTGCCCTCAACCATCAACCCATTCAGTTGTCTGTATGCGGTTGCCCGCGCCAACAGACCCAGTTAATAATCCCCTGGCAACAGCTCTCTCCCGACGATGAGCGAACGACTGAAGTTGAAACAACACTGAACACCCTCTGCTGAAACCCTACATCGTACTCTGTCTTACAACACTACTCTCTCCTCCTTCATCCTTGCTCTTCTCTACTCCCTCCATCCTCTCTCTATCTCTCCTCTCTCTCTCTCTCTCTCTCTCTCTCTCCTCTCTCTCTCTCTCCTCTCTCTCTCTCTCTCTCTACCTCTCTCTCTCTCTCTCTCTCTCTCTCTCCTCTACTCTCTCCTCTCCTCTCTCTCTCTCTCCTCTCTCTCTCTCCTCTCTCTCTCTCTCCTCTCCTCTCTCTCTCTCTCTCCTCTCTCTCTCTCTCTCTCTCTCCTCTCTCTCTCCTCCTCTCTCTCTCTTCTCTCTCTCTCTCTCTCTCTCTCTCTCTCTCTCTCTTCCTCTCTCTCTCTCTCTCTCTCTCTCTCTCTCTACCTCTCTCTCTCTCTCTCTCTCTCTCTCCACTACTGCTGCTGAAAGCCCTCCTACTCTCTCTCTCTCTCTCTCTCTCTCTCTCTCTACCTCTCTCTCTCTCTCTCTCTCTCTCTCCACTACTGCTGCTGAAAGCCCTCCTACTCTCTCTCTCTCTCTCTCTAACCTCTCTCTCTCTCTCTCTCTCTCCACTACTGCTGCTGAAAGCCCTCCTACTCTCTCTCTACCTCTCTCTCTCTCTCTCTCTCTGTCTCTGTCTCTGTGTGTGTGTCCCTCTCTCTCTCCCTCTGTGTGTGTGTGTCTCTCTCTCTCTCTCTCCTCTCTCTCCACTACTGCTGCTGAAAGCCCTCCTACTCTGTCTCTCTCTCTCTCTCTCTCTCTCTCTCTGTGTCTCTGTGTGTGTGTGTGTGTGTGTGTGTGTGTGTGTGTGTGTGTGTCTCTCTCTCTCTCTCTCTCTCTCTCTCTCTCTCTCTCTCTCTGTGTCTCTCTCTCTCTCTCTCTCTCTGTGTGTCTCTCTCTCTCTCTCTCTCTCTCTCTGCCTCTCTCTCTCTCTCTCTGTCTCTATTACACACACACTCTCTACCACTGTGTGTGTGTGTCTCTCTCTCTCTCCACTACTGCTACTGAAAGCCCTCCTACTCTGTGTGTGCGTGTGTGTGTGTGTGTGTGTGTCTCTCTGCCTCTCTCTCTCTGTCTCTATTACACACACACTCTCTACCTCTGTCTGTGTGTCTCTCTTTCTTCTCTCTCTTTCTCTCTCTCTCTCTCTGTCTGTGCATGTCTTTCTCTCTCACACACACACACACTCTCTCTCTTTCTGTCACTCGATCTCTCTCTCTCTATCTCTACCTGTCTCTCTCTCTCCCTCTATCACACACACACACACTCTCTCTCTCTCTCTCTCCCTCTTCCTCTACCGTTTCTCCATCTTTTTATACACTGCAAAAAATCATAAATCATACCAAGACACAATCAACTTATTGGACTGCAATATATACAGCTCTGGAAAAAATTAAGAGACCACTCCAAATGTTCAGTGTCTCTCGTTTTACTATTTATAGGCATATGTTTGAGTAGAATGAACATTTTGGTTTTATTCTACAAACTACTGACAACATTTCTACCAAATTCCCCCCCAAAAATGATTGTCATTTAGAGCATTTCCATTAAGTAATGTAGAGATGAAGATTGAAGAAAAATCCAGACTGGTCTCTTAATTTTTTCCGGAGCTGTATATATATATTATTTAGAAAGGAGAAGTATCACACTCTTTCACACGTGCAAACTCAACATTAAAGGTGCAGTGTGTAATATGACATCATCAAGAAAGTTCTACAAAGTTCTAGAATGCAACGCTCCCTGGGTAACCCCACCCCTTTAGAATAATAACAGAAGCTACAGTGGCCTTCAAGGACAAGAACAATTCTAAATGTTAAACGATGCACCTGATGACATTCCAACTATGACACTTTCAAGATGGCGGCAATAGGCCTTGGTCCAAAATATGCAGAAATATGGACATATATGAGACCCTTTCTAAGGAAAAAATAATAATTAAACAAAAAAAATTCAGCTATTATGCACTAAATTAAATGTACTTATGGATATTATAATTACTTTCTACAAAATCTGCGAGGAAATAAAACCCAAAATTCTACACACTGCAGGTTTAATGCATTTTTTTATAATAATAATAATTGATAAGATTTATATAGCGCTTTTTTGGAGGTCACTCAAAGACGCTAAATGTTCAGTGTCTCATATGCGTTTCTCTTTATGTAAAACATATATCTGCCTATGTAAATAATAAATTGTGTATTAGCCTGTTTTAGCTGTTGACTGTTCTCAGCTCGGAGGCAAAGTCTGTTAATTTGATTTAAACTGGAAACAAAAGCGTCAGTGACATTTTAATTTGCTCATTTAAATATTTAACAAACGCTAACAGCTCCCAAGAGGCTCCAGTGTTAATTACTGTCCGTCTGTCTGTCTGTCTGTCTGTCTGTCTGTCTGTCTGTCTGTCTGTCTGTCTGTCTGTCTGTCTGTCTGTCTGTCTGTCTGTCTGTCTGTCTGTCTGTCTGTCTGTCTGTCTACCCATGTGTTTTGTCTAGAGAGAGAGAGAGACAGACAGAGCGAGAGAGCGAGATAGTAGATAGATAGATAGATAGATAGATAGATAGTAGATAGATGTAGATAGATAATAGATAGATAGATAGATAGATAGATAGATAGATAGATAGATAGATAGATAGATAGATAGATAGATAGATAGATAGATAGATAGATAGATAGATAGATAGATAGATAGATAGATAGATAGATAGATAGATAGATAGATAGATAGATAGATAGATAGATAATAGATAGATAGATAGATAGATAGATAAGATAGATAGATAGATAGATAGATAGATAGATAGATAGATAGATAGATAGATAGATAGATAGATAGATAGATAGATAGATAGATAGATAGATAGATAGATAGATAGATAGTATAGATAATAGATAGATAACAACTCAAACATTCTATCAACATAGAAGGAAAAAATGCAAAATTTCATTTTCAACTCTAATGACTACAACATGGGAATACTGGAGTATATACCTTTAAGAGATACACTGCTGCCCATCTGGTGTGTTCTAACACACACACACACACACACACACACACACACACACACACACGCATAGAGAGATACACACGCACACAGAGAGAGATAGACACACACACACATGCACAGACAGACAGACAGACAGACAGAGAGAGAGAGAGAGACATACACCACACGCACAGATACAGAGAGAGAGAGAGAGAGAGAGAGAGAGAGAGAGAGAGAGAGACACACACACTGTCTCTCCTCTCACACACACACACTTCAACATGAATACATGAATAGAATGTGAAGGCAGAGGAATCATCTAAATATGAGATCTCATTTACACATCACGTCTCTCTCTCTCTCTCTCTCTCTCTCTCTCTCTCTCTCTCTCTCTCTCTCTCTCTCTCTCTCTCTCATAAATATTCACACACAGACACAGACTGTACCTACACTCATCTTTTACAGCTCTATCTATCTATCTA
>CM047511.1:31741895-31746895 GCA_026122265.1 Ammodytes dubius | reverse complement strand
CTTCAATTCTGACAAACTCATGCTTAGAGCTGTGTTTTAACCTGTTGCTGTGTGTGTGTGTGTGTGTGTGTGTGTGTGTGTATTAACCTCGCGCTATCTCTATCACCTCCCCGGCTCGGGCACCAAGCGTACCACTGTTTTGGTTCAGAGCTGAACACAGTGAACCATAACATACTGGAGTCTAAGGAGATGAGACTTGATCTATACAGCTGACCTAAGTGTCTCCTAACAGGCTCCAAGGCTGACCTAGAGTCTGAGAGACAGACACACAAGATAGGCAAATATGACCTATTAATCTTTACCATTAATATTACAACTAAAGACCCAAAATTCCCTCACAATAACTAACAATATATCTGGCTGAGGAGAATCTTGTACGTAGGCTGGAATGTTTGTGCGTAATTAGATTTCACTGTAACTTCTCTGTCTGACTGCCTATCGGTGGTCATTTCTTTACAATGCCCTTGCTTGAGGTCTGCTGCAACTCTCAGTTCTTTTAAATCGAGTCTGAAGACTTTTTTGTTTCCATTTTAACCTGCAATTTTTATTTTATTTGCTTCTTTTATTCGCTTTTAAATGTTTTATAATGTGTTTTATGTATTCTAATCTTGCCCCTGTAAAGCACTTTGAGTGGCCTTGTGTCTGAATTGTGCTATATAAATAAACTTGCCTTACCTTGCTGTATTGTTTGTCTTGACCCTTGTTTGCAAACAATAAAGACCTGTTCTATTTCTGTATTTAAACATTGTGTCACCTCGTATTAATTGCCTAAATTCTCATCTTTTAAAGGTTGGTATTTAAATTCCACGACAGGGTGTCCCAATACATGTACGTCAATTGTAGTATGCTGAAAACACATACATGCCCCACTAACTCCAATAGCATTTTGCAGTAATCATCTTTATTTTTGACATTTCTCGACATAATGAAAATAAATCTTCCTTATCTGATTTTTTTTCCTCTCCTGTGGCCCTAAAACTCTTCTGTACTTTAGTATGTTGTAATGTGTTACCTTATAGACCTGCATTCCGAATCTCATTCTCTTTCTTTTTTCTATTCTACATACTACATAAAGAATCTAGTTAGGATGCAGTAGGCATAATATTGGGACATACTTTTACTCTTTTATTTCATCATAACATTGCGCCTTGATCTTGCCTCTTGCTTTTATATCCGGCGCATCCCTGTTTGTTTTCATATGGAGGCTTCGTCGATGTGATTGTGGGTCAGAATCGCCCAAATAGGATGCAGTTTTCAACACTAACAATCTTGGCCAGATGAAGTAGGACATGACATCCGGGTACTTCTAACCATCCTAAATCTGGCCACAAGAATCGGGACATACTAAATCTTTTTCCTACATACTATATAGTAGAAAGTATGCGAATAGGAACGCAGGGTAAATGTACAAACCCAGAAAACTTGAGGTCTGCTGCAACTCTCAGTTCTTTTAAATCGAGTCTGAAGACTTTTCTGTTTCCATTTTAACCTGTACTTTTTATTTAATTTAAATGTTTTACTTCTTTTCATTCGCTTTTAAATGTCTTCTAATGTGTTTGATGTATTTTAATCTTGCCCCTGTAAAGCACTTTGAATGGCCTTGTGTTTGAATTGTGCTATAGAAATAAACTTGCCTTGCCTTGTTAATTTCCGGCTCTGTCCATTTCAGAATAATCAGCTGAGACGTTGTTTATCACCATTCATCTTTAATGACACAAACAGCTGATCACCATCTTCACACATCAATAAATAAACAAACATTTCATTGAGAAAAAATGAAAGAATTAAAGGGAAGCCATTTTGTTTTGTATTTACATGGATGTTGAGCTGTGTTGTAAAAGCCCTACTAACGTCCTCCCTCCTACATACTCAACATGTATATACTACATACTAAAAGCCCTACTAACGTCCTCCCTCCTACATACTCAACATGTACCACCCATTGTGTATGCGAGGTTCGTCTGACCATTTACACTGAAGTATACAGAAGCAATAAAGAATAAAAAATAAAAAAACGTTTGTGTCGTTTGAAAAGACGCAATGCATTGTGGGGCAGTTGAGTAGGAAAAGTAACCTGTCGATCCATACACAAAATCTTCCCGGAAGTAAGTACTCATCCGGGCATTTCTCACCTACACAAACTCGCATACACAGCCTACAACATACTCAAATTGACGACAAGATGAGTATGAGTAGAACGTTAGTAGGGCTTTTAGTATGGGTAAGACGTCAGTAGGGCTTTTAGTATGAGTAGGGCTTTTAGTATGAGTAGGACGTTAGTAGGACTTGAAACCTGATCAACTGATAGCCATTTACTTCCTGAAAGTCTACACACAAAAAAAAAACCTAAATAATATAATATAATATATATAAACCTACTGAAATCCAGATAGGAAATAAGAAAAAATACTTCAAAATAAATGTACAGCATCCATTATGGAGAATGAGATATGATAGCCGAGTGATTGCCTCATATTTAACAGCCAAGATGAAAAAATAAAAATAAAAATAAAAATAAAAATAAAAATAAAAATAAAAATAAAAATAAAAATAAAAATAAAAATAAAAATAAAAATAAAAATAAAAATAAAAATAAAAATAAAAATAAAAATATTTGAGGGACTGAGTGTAATCTCTAGTCCTGAACTTTTGTGAATAGATTGTGTGTGAAATATAAAATAATCAAATTTAACAGCACTAGCTTTACCTACGATTTTTCCTTAAAAAAAGTGCTCAGAGGAACTTTCCGTTTGTGTTCATTCTAGCGCCCCCCTTTGGACAAAAGCGGTAGTGTTTTTACTACGCCAGCTGTTTGTTCCTGGGTGAGCGTATACCCATGACAAAGGCATTAAGAAAAACTATATAAAAATAGCATTCTTTCTTTGCACTGATGGTCTCGTTTGCTGTTACATGTGATTTATGATCATCAGAGGAAAAATTAGACTGTTTCAGAAATATTTAAAAGTTCCTCGTAGCAGCTTTAACAGAGACCTAACAATAGCTCGACAGTGTTAAATTTGTGTTGTTTTAAACCATAAAGTAATTTTTTTTAAAGGGCAAAAAATTTAATGTAAAAAAAAATGTATTGAAATTTTTTTTGTTTACATTCACAAGAGGTGGAAGGACTGGTAATGTAAACCCTAAGTTTTGTCTGCAGGCCACACGCTAAGAGATGAGCCTGTTTCTGTGTGCTCTTCAAGGCAAAAAAAAGGGCACACTGTAACAATTTAAAAGTTAAGGCCTACTTCACCGGTTTGAATATGAAGGTGTATTGAATTCTGCGATCCTATGTAGTAGAAATGTGCGAAAAAAATTGAAATCGGTTCATCCTAGCCTGAGAAAATGCAGAAAGAGTGTTTTTTTAACCCTATATTTCTCTTTCTCGTGACATCACAGAAAGAGCCTTTTCTCAGGCTAGGATGAACCGATTTTTTTTTTTTTGCACATTTATACTACATAGGATCTTAGAATTCAATACACCTTCATATTCAAACTGGTGAAGTAGGCCTTTAAGGAAAAAAATCTAAAAAAAAATCAAATAAAAAAAATCAAAGAAATAACTGATAAAGGGCACACTGTAAAATATGGAAAATTTTGAAAAACTCAGGAAAAAAAAAATATTCACAAAGAGTAAAATAATCAAATAAAACAAGTGATTTTATAGCAGGCCTTTGCAGCATGCTAAAGGCTAGGCTGCATCACCATCTAATAACATTGCACTCCTGAGGCTCTAGTCAAATAAATGGCGATAAAATTGCATTGTGGGAAAAAAAAAAAAAAAAGAGAAAAAAATTCCATAGAATCCAACAAAAAATTACGATATTTCTGGTTCTTCTGCAAATCCTAAAAAAAAAAGACTAAAGACATTTCTAATATATACAAATATTCACAAAAAAAAAAAAATAATAATACATCCCTGCGTTCCGAATTGCATACTATATACACTTAAAGCTGGGGTGGAGGATTTGGGGAGAAAATGGCAGTTAGGATAGAGATTCAAATCCAAATACCTCAACCGCTCCACTTGTTCTCTTTGGTCCCTCCCCTATGGTCCCTCCCTGACACGCTCTACACCAACAAAGTCGTGCCAAAGTGAATGGACAGTCCCAACAGCCAATAAGAACAGAGAATCGGAAGCCTCGCTCTGATTGGTCAAAGTGTACAGCTCATGTTTAACTTTGACCAATCAGAAATCACATACCCCAGCTTTAAGTATGTTAGAAAGAAGATTTAGGATGTCCCGATTCTTGTGGCTAGATTTAGTATGGTTAGAAAGACCCAAATGTCTACTATATCCGGCCAAGATTTTCAGTGTTGAAAACAGCATCCTATTTGGGGCGATTCTGACCCATAATCCAGTGCGCACGTGAAGTGACGTCACATCGACGAAGCCTCCATATGAAAACAAACGGGGATGCGACGGATATAAAAGCAAGAGGCAAGATCAAGGCGTAATGTTATGATGAAATAAATAAGTAAAAGTATGTTCCAATTGTAGCATACTGCATTCTAACTAGATTATCTTTATGGTCAGATGTAGTATGTACGATAGACATAAGGAAGAGTATGAGATTAGGAACGCAGGGTATATTTATGGTTTTGTTGCATTGTGCGTCTTAGATCTGGCTTGACACTCCAATAATAATAATAAAAAATTTAAAATAAAATAAAAACGAAAAACACACATTGCCGACATTTTTGTCAGCGCTCGGGATCATGTTGTGTCCTCAAAAAAGGCTACACGCGTTCACACATACACACAGTCTCTCTCACACACACAACACACTATGTCTCTCTCACACACACACACACACACACACACACACACACACACACACACACACACACACACACACACACACACACACACAGTCTCTCTCTCTCTCTCTCTCTCTCTCTCTCTCTCTCTCTCTCACACACACACACACACACACACACAATGTCTCTCTCACACACACACAGTCTCTCTCTCTCTCTCACACACACACAGAGGTATATGT
>CM047511.1:31726895-31734395 GCA_026122265.1 Ammodytes dubius | reverse complement strand
ATTCAGACTCACTCAAAATTTTGCTTCAAAACACCAAAAACTTTATTGCAAATAAAACAGATACAGTCGGGGCCGATGAACGACTTCTTGCACAAATGCAAACCAGAGAAAACAGAAAAAAATAAAAAATAAAATAAAAAATACGTTACATTATATTTAAAATGGTGATGAGGGGCTACTGAACGCCACAGAGGTGAATGAGCAAGATACGTAATTTTTTTTTTTAATTTTCTTTTTTACATCAAAATACAAAACTGACTGTGTATTTCTTGATAAAGCATCAACATTAAACAATATTGGGAATTATCACAGAAGGCTGAATACGTCCAGTCAATAGCGGATTATCTGTAAATTAAAGATATGTAATGGAATTAGATTTCAAAATAAGACACAGCAGACTTGTTACAGAATACTGGCGAAATGTGAAATGTGTTTATTTTGAAAGAGTTTGAAATTAAACAAGAAATACTTCCCAAAATGTAATTAAATAATAACTTCTAAATTAGACAAAGAAATAAAAATTATTTGGTCATAAAGTCAATAGAATTTTTTTCAGACTTTTTTTATCTAAAATTCTTCTCACAAATGGCAACTTTTTCAGTCCAAATTCAAAACTTTTACTCTGAAATTCTGACTTTTAAGATGAAAATTCTCGAAGAAAATGTTATGTAGAGCACGCCATTTTAGCTGCTTTTATTGTCTTTTTCGTTGTATATTTGTGTTCTTAAAAAAATCCCAAAATAAAAGTATTTAAATAAAAAAAATCTTGATGAAAACGACGTTGACAATTTAAACCAGAAAACAGTTGGATTTGATGTCTTTTTAACTTGTATCATCAGTCAGAGAAGCTCCCGCTCTCTCATTGGCTGTTGAGTCCACTAGGTCCCGCCTCTCACAGCCTCTCCACCAATCAGGAGAGAGAGATTGATGACTGGAATTATTCAGCCTGTCACTCCTCCCTTTGGAAACACTGCTTGGTCCCTTTGGTAGTTTCACAATATACAGATGTCAACAATTTTTTATTTCAAATATTTTTTTTAAAGATGTCGTCAATTTTAACCTTTTTTGAGAGAGAGAGAGAGAGAGAGAGAGAGAGAGAGAGAGAGAGAGAGAGAGAGAGAGAGAGAGAGACACAGAGAGAGAGAAAGAGAGAGAGAGGAGAGAGAGAGAGAGGAGAGAGAGAGAGAGAGAGACAGAGACCACTCTGTAACATTCAAACACCATGCTGCCTTCAAGGACAGTAGGAAATATTACTAACTGTTTCATAAGTGACTACCAGAAGCAGCTAGAATGACTGTTATAGAACCGACACACACAGTCAGTTGGTGCAAACACAGCACAGCTTTGACAAAATTAACATTTAACATAACGTTAAAAATTAACATTTAAAACCAAACTGTCATTTTTAACAAGAAAAAAAAAAGAAAATAATTAAAACAAACAGGTAACACTTTACAATAAGGGAACATTAATTAACTGTTAGTAAATGCTTAATTAAATCTGGGGTGGAGAATTTGGGGAGAACATGGCAGTTGGGATAGAGATTTGAATCCAAATATCCTCAACCGCTCCACTTGTTCTCTTTGGTCCCTCCCCTATGGTCCCTCCCTGACACGCTCTACAACACCAACAACGTCGTGCAAAAAATAAATGGACAGTCCCAACAGCCAATAAGAAGAGAGAATCGGGGCCTCGCTCTGATTGGTCAAAGTGTACAGCTCATGTTAACTTTGACCAATCAGAAATCATATACCCCAGCTTTAAATAACCCTTAATAATAGCATTATCTAACAGTTAATGAATTTTGCCTTATTGTAAAGTCTTACCAAACAAACAAACAGAAAGCTGGCATGAGAAAGCAGAAGAAGGCAAAAGCGAATAAAAAAAAACATTTAGTGACGAAATCACTTATTTTCACCCCGTTTCTATGACGCGTTGTCATGTGAACGAGGCCGTGAACCAACGATGATCGTGATTGGTTGAACGGAGGCTTTAAAGGCAAAATGAAAATGGACAAAAAGCGCCTGTTTTTACAATGTGAATTTCCCACTTTTTAGGCCATTTTTTTAAAGGCCCATTTGGAACTCCAAATAGTGGAGAGGTTTATGTTTTACTAGCCTGGCACCGCCCGCCTACCTACTTCCGCTCAATTTTCATTTCCCTTCAGTAGTCAGTCTGGGTCTGCGGTATATTAGCGGGTTTTTCTCAGCCAGATTTTTACCGGTCCAATCAGCGAACAGAGGGAGTGGCTGAGAACAATGACGTTGAGGTTGTGCGCCAGTTTCAGTTGTAGTCAGAAGCCGGCGCATGACATATACGTCACGACCAAACGTTATGCGATTGGTTGGCAGATCCAGAGTGGCACTGGGCAGATCCAATAGTTTTAAACTTCAACAGACACCCGCCTCCAAGTGAGTTAACGTTTGTCAATTGAGCGATTCCAGACCTTCTGTACAAATTAAATGAAGTACGATGGTCTGGTTGGACCAGGCTACTAAAAACACACACAAGTGAAATAAATGTTACGTTGGTGTTCTTACGTTTACTATGATAATTCTATCATCATAAATCTAATTATTTTGAGGAACCTGGAACCAAACGTAAGACTAAGAATATGTTTGTAAACCAAACTGTGGGCCCTGCTGCTGTAAACAACAACAGTGAAACAGTAACTTTTCAGGAAGCTTTCTAACTTCAAACAGTGTTCCAGGGATCTACATTTTCCCTGTGAGGAAAGTTTGTTTATTCAGTTATGGAGAATATACCTTAGAAAATGTTTCACTTCTCTGACACACACAAAGTTACACACTGCTTCTTTAAAACATATAGTTGGGTGAAAACGCTTGGTCTAGCCAACAGAAGAATCATGATAGGTGTCTGTACAAAAAAAAAACAGGGGGGGGGGTGGGCAGCAGGCTGAATGTAAAGAAATTTGAGGGTTTTGGGCCAATAGACAGACAGAGAGACAGACAGAGAGAGAGAGAGACAAACAGAGAGAGAGACAGGCAGAGAGACAGAGAGAGAGAGAGAGAGACAGAGAGAGAGACAGACAGACAGCAATGAATGAAATGGTGAAATGCTATTGGTCCTTTTTGTCTGGCTCTGATGACTCATCGACTTTGTCTCCCTCCTCCTCTGGGGGGGTCTCCTCGTATCTGGAGAGAAAAAGAGAGGGAGGGAGAGGGGGTGAGAGAGGGAGAGAGAGAGAGAGAGGGTGGGTGAAGGAAAGAGAGAGGGAGAGAGAGAGAGAGAGATTATTTCGGCTTGCCACAACATTAGGACATAATAATACACCAGGTCTCATTTCATTTTGTTTTGTTGTAATCATCTGTATGTTATGTTGTTATATGTTGAATATTTTTACTTATTAATTTGATGATGTGCTTTGGCAATATTGTACAATACTGTAACTTTCATGCCAATAAAGCCAATTTGAATTGAATTGAATTGAGAGGAGAGAGAGAGGAGAGAGAGAGAGAGAGAGAGAGAGAGAGAGAGAGAGAGAGAGAGAGAGAGAGAGAGAGAGAGAGAGAGAGAGAGAGAGGAGAGAGAGAGAGAGAGAGAGAGAGAGAGGAGAGAAACACAAATGTGTTCAGTGTGACATCATTATAATTTCAAGATTTGATTGATAATAAAACTATTAAAATGATGATCAGAGCAGATAATCAACAATGTCTTAGTAGTTAATTCATTTTTTTTTTTTTTTTTTTTTTTTTTTTAATAATCTAAAAAATTTACCAGAACGCTTTGAGACTATCTAAACAAAAAAAACAAAAAAACTTTTATGTATTTAAGTTTTGAATGGCTATAAACTGGAGCAGGGATTTTTTTCAGTTTGGTTATTTCTCGTTTTTGAACTGTTAGACGGTTTTGTTTCATCTGTTCAAATTATTTTGTTTATATTTTGACTTAAAATGGTTGACTTATTTGGAAATCATTTTTAATTAATTTTGTCCTTTTCTCCTTAATAATGGAGTGTTGGTTGCAGACAGACAGACAGACAGACACACACACACACACACACTTTGCTTTATATATCTATTCTTAAAAGGTCTCGTTACCTAAGATATTAAAAAGTGGGCGTGGTTTCATTTCTTTCTACATAGTGGCAGGTTGTAACCGGCGGCGACGAGGTGAGGATGAGGAGGAGGAGGAGGAGGAGGAGGCTGTTGCCATAGAGACTGTTTCCATGGAGCTTTGCAGGCTGGAGGGAGAGCCGCTGACGGACGGATAGTGAGTGAGTCTGGGAGAGCCGGGGAGCAGCGCGCAGGAAGACTCATAGCTAGGGGGGGGGGGACCATGGACACAAGGGGTGGATGGGTGGAGGGATGGAGGGATGGATGGAGGGATGGGTGGGTGGAGGGATGTATGGATGGAGGGATGGATGGATGGGTGGGTGGGTAGGAATATGGTAGAAAAAGAAATAAAATAAAAAGTGGTATGGGGGGGGGGGACCATGGGCACAAGGGATGGAGGGATGGGTGGAGGGATGGGTGGGTGGGTGGGAATATAGTAGTAAAAAAAATAAAATAAAAAGTGGTATTTTTTATTTTTATTTTATTATTTTTTTAATAATTATGTGATAAAAATAATGAGGATGGATGGGTGGGTAAGAATATGGTAGAAAAATTAATTAAATAAAAAGTGGTAATTTTATTTTATTTTTTTAAATCATTATGTAATAAAAAATAATAAGGATGGATGGGTGGGTAGGAATATGGTAGAAAAATATGATAGGATATACCAGGAAAATATATGGAAAAAAATTAAGTTTATGTAAAAAAAAAGTATCAATAATGAATTGAAATAAGTGTTTAATAATAATAATAATAATAATAATAATAATAATAATAATAATAATAATAATAATAATAATAATAATATAATAATAATAATAATAATAATAATAATAATAATAATAATAATAATAATAATAATAATAATTGGCCACAAAGGATGGATAGGAATATGGTAGAAAAAAATAAGAAAAAATAACCAGAAAAAAAAGTGTTAATTTTATTTTTATTTTTTTAATAATTATGCAATACAAAATAATAAGGATGGATGAGTGGGTAGGAATATGACAGAGAAAAAAGGTTGTTAAAATAAATAAATTAAAAAATTATTTAAAAAAAAATATATATGAAAAAAAATCAGATAGGATAAACCAAGATATGAAAGGAAAGGTGGGAAATATATGAAAGGGGGAGAAGAGAGAGAGAGAGAGAGAGAGAAAGAGATTGTTGTAAGTTTTTATCTTAAACTCTAATGTAAATAAAGTTACTACAGAAGTTTATAAGAGAAGTTGGAAGGATTAGACGATAAAGAAAAGATTATAAAAGTGAAAATGAGACAGAGGACGGAACGAGGTGCAGGGGAATGAAATGAACGGCTTCAAATCAACCAAAGATGTGATGAGACAGACAGACAGACAGACAGACAGACAGACAGACAGACAGACAGACAGACAGACAGACAGGTGTAGCATCTGCACACTACAAACCAGGGTTTGGATGTGTAAACAACTGGAAATTGACGATGTCCGCCGTGAAAAATCATCATGGATTGTTTTTTTAAGATTATTTTTTGGCATTTTCAAGCTTTATTAGACAGTACAGAGTTGAAATGGGGAGACAGAGAGAGAGAGAGAGAGAGAGGGAGAGGGGGGATGACCTGCAGTAAAGGTCCACGGGTCGGATTTGAACCCGCGACCACTGCAACGAAGGCCGGAGCCAATATGGTACGCGCTCTATCCACTACGCCACTGGAGCACCCCATGATGGATAGTTAAAAACATAGTCATATTAAAGAAGTGACTTCTGAAAGTGCCTAAGGATACCTTCACTGCTTTAGAATACCATAAGCTATTTTATTTTGAAACTCTATCCAATCTGAGGGGCGTCTTTTAAATCAAGTTTTTTTTAAATCCCTGTTTTTATTGCTTTCTCTGTGTGTAATGTTTTAAATATTTAGTTTTAGTTTGAATTATTTATTATATGATAAGGTATTTTGCACTTTGTACCTCTGGTTTTGAGAGGAGTTTTAGAAATGTATTATGATTTGTATTATTATGATTTGTATTATTATGATTTGTATTATTATGATTTGTATTATTATGTTGGAAATTTGCTTTGAACACATAGTCTTGGTCCCAAATAAAAAAATTGTAAACAAAACAAATATTTTCACATCAAACTGAATGTGTCAGACAAACTTTTGGAGGCTTTGTCCAACAAATCACCACATGACATGCCAGTATGTGTCTCGGTGTGTGAGTGTGTTGTCTCTGTTTGACTGTGTGTGTGTGTGTGTGTGTGTGTGTGTGTGTGTCTCTCCGTGTGTGTGTGTGTGTGTGTATAGCATCTCTATGTGTGTGTGTCTATCTGAGTGAGTGAGTATTGAGTGAGTGAGTGAGTGAGTGAGTGAGTGAGTGAGTGAGTGATGAGTGAGTGAGTGAGTGAGTGAGTGAGTGAGTGCATGCATTGCGTCTCAATGTGTGTGTTAATGTGTGTGTGTGTGTGTGTGTGTGTGTATATATAGCGTCTCTATGTGTGTGTCTATCTGAGTGAGTGAGTGAGTGAGTGAGTGTGTGCATAGCGTCTGTGTGTCTCTCCACGTGTGTGTGTGTGTGTGTATAGCGTCCCTGTGTGTGTGTGTGTGTGTGTGTGTGTGTGTGTGTGTGTGTGTGTGTGTGTGTGTGTGTGTGTGACCCACCTCAGCATCTCGGTGAGTTCTCCTCTGATCAGAGCGACGATGAGCGGGAAGCCGATGCAGGCAGGGACCAGGTAGAGCAGAGCGGGCTGAGGGGGGAGGGAGGGGGGACACAGTATGGATTATAACGGGTTATTGTTCCACTAAATAATAGGGGTGTAACAAAACACATATTCATACCTAAATGCACCGTACCGCAATACTTAAATATGGCGTAAATAGTGCCAAGATGATGTAAATATGCCAAATGTACTATTTAGGGCTGTCAAACGATTACAATTTTTAATCAGATTAATCACAGGATTCTGTGGATTAATCACGATTAATTCTACCATTCAAAATAGGCCCGAAAAATTCGAATTTTCTCTGTATATTGTTGCATGAACGGAAAGATAAATGACAGAAGGTGGATATGTACATTTAAAATTAGTAGGTTATGTTTATTAAAAATTGAAAATCCAAATTATGGATCCAAGGACGTTTGTGTCCTCGCGGGCTCTGAACAGAGCAGACAATGTTTCTCCTCCTGTTGCTCCCGACATCAACTGTCACCCGCGGCAGTTGATTTTATATACTATCTATGCCCCGACACAGACGTGACCGTTAGCAGTTTAAAACCTTAAAACACGGTACGGGCTAACGTGCTGCTATCTTTGGCTGCGCGCAGCTACTGATCCTGGGTCAGCCACAACGTTAGAGTGACTGTAGTACAGAGCCGGTGGGATGTACGTGGCGGATCATTCTGCACATGCGTTAAAAAAAATTAACGCCGATAATTCCAGAAATTAA
>CM047511.1:31711895-31714395 GCA_026122265.1 Ammodytes dubius | reverse complement strand
GTCAATCTTATTTAAAAAAAGGTTTAATATAATTTTTTTTAACTACTAATAACTGACCAGAGACACTTGAATACATTAAAATAAATATAGCCTATGTCTGGGCTATATGAAAGGCTACATTTTCAGTATAACCTTCTAACCCGGAAAAGTGAAATCAGGATCTTTCCACACCCAGTAAGTTATGTTTAAGGTATGTTTAGAGAAACTTCTTGAGTGGGAGTCATACACATTTAAAAGTTCTTCGTAGGAGACTTATAAAAAGGAGGCAGGTGGCATCTTTTCGTGTTGGGTGAGACTGGGCCAGGTGAAGGTGTTTTATATTTTAGCTGCAGTGTGACACATCTCCAAGAAATAGACGATCTTTGTTGTGCCGCTCTGACACGTTTATTCCTTGTTGGTGGAACAAGTTATATATGGTTATTTAACATAATGTGTGTGTGTGTGTGTGTGTGTGTGTGTGTGTGTGTGTGTGTGTGTGTGTGTGTGTGTGTGTGTGTGTGTGTGTGTGTGTGTGTGTGTTGTGTGTGTGTGTGTGTGTGTGTGTGTGTGTGTGTGTGTGTGTGTGTGTGCGTGTGTGTGTTGGTTGGACCTATCATGTCTGTCTGCGTGTGTGTGTGTGTGTGCGTGTGTGTGTAAAGCAACAAAGGGGGGGAAGGGGGGCAGAGAATAGACCATAGATAGGAATAGACACTGCAGTATTAACACTGCGTCCAACACTCACATGTATACAACCCAGGGCCGCCCGTAAGGGGTAGAAAGTGGGAAGGCTTTCTAGGGCCCAGCCACTTGGGGGGCCCATGGTCTTTGGAAGCCAAGAACCTAACTAAGCTATACTTTATTTTTAGATTTTTAGATATTTATGTCAATATCCAAAGTTGGGTGTTTACACAGAGCCGCGGCTCCGCTTACGGCCATTTAAAAAGCAGTAGAAAAGCAGAAATGTTCAAAATGTTTCAGATTGAGCACAGCGGAGTGTAACGGTTTCAAACATAATCCATCCTATAAACCCTTTGTGTGCCAAATGGTGACAAGATTGGGTTTTGATATTAAACAGTTTTGTCTGGATTGTATTTCCTGAGTCGTTCCACATGTACCTGCTACTTGTGTCTGGGTGTCGTTGTGAAAAGTATTTGGACCCCATGAAAAAACAGGTTGGGTACCTTTTGTAGTTCTTCTACATTAGTTACATGAGTCTTCAGGTTGACACGACCAGCCAGGTCTGACCAGTTTTTCACAAACCTGGCCAGTTGACCAACCAGCCGGGTCCTACCACAATAGCCCCTGTGTGTGTGTGTGTGTGTGTGTGTGTGTGAGAGAGAGATTGAGAGAGATTGAGTGAGTGAGTGAGTGAGTGAGTGAGTGTGTGTGTGTTGTGAGTGTGTGTGTGTGTGTGTGTGTGTGTGTAAATGACAAAATCGTACAAATTTGATTCCAACATTTAAAAAAAACTTTAATGAAATATTTAAAAAAACATGAAACAAACAAAAATAATAAATCAATAAACATCTTCAATTTTCCCGACAAATTCTTAAATATTTACATCAGTTTAGAGAGCGGAACAGACCCGAGGCAGCAGGAAAAATAACAAAAAAAACAGACTTTAAATGCAACAAAATTAGGAAATATTAGTTAATAAATCAGTAACAGTTTGCAGATTTAAAAATACTACAAAAACAAAAAAATTCCCTGATAATTTACACACTATATAATTACTTGAATGTCACTTTGGCCCAAAAAACCATCAAGAATTAATTAATTTAATTAATTAAATAAAAATTCATCTAGGCCCCATAATCACTTTAATTTCTACTGTTGAAGCTAAAAAAATAATAGTTTGGCATCTTGCAATTTGGCACCAGGAAAAAGGAATTTGCATATTCTATTTCACAAGCATTTTATACAGTAGGTCTGATCACACATTGTATAAAAAACACTCCACCAAATGCAACTTAAAGGTGCAGTGTGTAATATGACATCATCAAGTAAGTTCCACAAAGTTCTAGAATTCAACGCTCCCTGGGTAACCCCACCCCGTTAGAATAATAACAGAAGCTACAGTGGCCTTCAAGGACAAGAACAATTCTAAATTTTAAACAATGCACCTGATGACATTCCAACTATGATACTTTCAAGATGGCGATGACAAGGCCTTGGTCCAAAGTATGGAGAAATATGGACATATATGAGACCCTTTCTAAGGAAAAAAATAATAATTATAAAAAAAAAAGAATCAGCTATTATGCACTAAATTAAATGTACTTATGGATATTATAATTACTTTCTACAAAATCTGCTAGGAAATAAAACCCAAAATTCTACACACTGCAGGTTTAATGTTAATATTTGTCCACATATTTGCAGGATTTGTTAGCCTGATTTAGCATTTTTCCCTGAGACACAAAGATGAGAAAAACTGATGTAAAAGTATGAACAAATGGATCAACAAATTCAGTAATTGAGTAAAATGTATGTAGTAATATCCAGTGATCTTGATTAACTG
>CM047511.1:31644395-31706895 GCA_026122265.1 Ammodytes dubius | reverse complement strand
TATTCAAGGCTACAGTGGCCCTAAAAGGTCAAAAACACAACAACATTTTATAACATCAGGGCAAACTGCTTCAGCGCTAGAGGGGGGAGGAGAACAACACATTTTAGTTTATATTATATGTATCTTGTTGTGTGTTTTTTTTTTCTTTCTTTATGTTTATTCTATGTAAAGCGTCTTTTTTTTTTTAACATATTTTTTGGACATTCTTATGCTTTATTGATAGTGCAGAGAGACAGAGGTGAAATGGGGCAGAGAGGGGAGTGGACATGCAGAGAACGACCGCGGGTGGGAATCGAACCCGGGTCTGCTGCTGGCCGAGGCCCATGGGGGGGGGGGCGCCCTACCAACTGAGCTAAAGGCGCCCCCATATGATGCTCTTTTTAATTCAAGGCTACAGAGGAAAGAATGATAATGCATTTTAGTTTATACTATGCGCTTTTCTATTCAAGGCTACAGTGGCCCTAAAAGGTCAAAAACACAACGACATTTCACAAAACACAACAACATTTTATAACATCAGGGCAAACTGCTTCAGCACTGCAGGGGGAACGATAATAACACAGGTTAGTAGGGATGTAATGTGTTGGCTGACCAAGACGTATTTTAATTTTCTTTTTTATTTAATTTTTATTTATTTATTTATTATTTAAGTTTTTTTAGGGCTGTAACGATATGTGTATCGAACAGAGAATTTTTTTTTTTTTTTTTATGTTTTAGAGCAAGGAGAATGAAGGTAAAATTCAGTCACGTATTGTTGCAGCTTTAAAGGTGCTAAAAAGAAGCGCACCTTAGTGGGTGACGTCAAGTCACACACGGACAATTGTGACTTAACTGATCAGTGAGTGGGAGTTATTTAGGGACCTTCTGAATTGTTTGAAATATTCATTGTTGATGATATGCGACCAAGTGTCATGCGTAAAAGAGAAAATAAATTAAAACTAAAAGAGAGTTCCAGTTTCTGTCATCCTTCCGTCATTAAATGTTCTGCAAAATGTATGTACACCTATCATGCGTTCTAATGTGCGTTGGATTGGGTGGTAGGATGGCCTAGAGGTAAGGTGGCCGACCAGTAACCATGAGGTCGCTGGTTCGATCCCCGGCACCGGACAGGAGGGTGGTATTGTGTCTACGGTGCCCACCATCTCTACCATTGTGTCCTTGAGCAAGACACTTAACCCCTAAACTGCTCCAGGGGCGCTGTACTGCGGCTGACCCTGCGCTCTGACCCCCTCTGGAGTGTGGTAACTTGAGAGGGGATATGCGAAAAGACGAATTTCAATGTGCCTCGTGTACAACTGACAAATAAAGATAACTTAACTTAACTTGCATGATATCAATTTAAATGTTTCATATGGACTCACCGGTTTTCTTGCTCTGGACCTGGATGGCGTACGGCGCTCTGACGAAGGAGTTCTTCTTCTCGTACTGAAACGTCCCCGTAACATTCACCGTCTCCTCCCTGGAGAGAGATAAAGATTAAAGGTGCAATTACACTATCTATTTATTTAAACATACATGTGTGTGTGTGTGTGTGTGTGTGTGTGTGTGTGTGTGTGTGTGTGTGTGTGTGTGTGTGTGTGTGTGTGTGAGTGAGTGACTGTCTGTCTGTGAAAGTCATGATGACAAAATAATTAATTTAGGAAGGGTCACTACTTTTTTTTTTTTTTTTTTTTTTTACTTTTTTTCTACAGGTAAATCTCATTGAGACCGAAGACTCTTTTTCAAGGGAGACCTGTTTTCCTTTCCCACGTTACCATTCACACACACATTCATACACCGATAGCAGGCTAACTATCGACATTCACATGAGGCAAGGTGGGTGAAGTGTCTTGCCAAGGACACAACAACTATGACACAGGTGGCAGGGCGGGGATCAAACTACTACAGGTGCAGTGTGTAACTTTGTGTGTGTCAAAGAAATTAACATTTTCTAAGGCATTTTCTCATAACTGAATAAACAACTTTCCTCACAGGAAAATGTAGATCCCTGGAACACTGAAGTTAGAAAGCTTGTTTGGTGTGTGTGTGTGTGTGTGTGTGTGTGTGTGTGTGTGTGTGTGAGAGAGAGAGAGTTTGAACAAGAGAATGTAAACAAATCCCCCTCCTCTGAAACTACACAGTGACCCTTCAATTGAATTTGAAGCAACTTTATTGTGTGTCTTACCTGTAGATGAAGACATATTTCTGCATGTTGTCGGAAGAGTCCCCCATGCTTTTACTGGACACGGCCTTGTAGGTGTATTCGTCATACCTAAAAAACACACACAGGCAGAGAGAGAGAGAGAGAGAGAGAGAGAGAGAGAGAGAGAGAGAGAGAGAGAGAGAGAAGGAGAGAGAGAGGAGAGAGAGCAGAGAGAGAGAGAGAGAGAGAGAGACAGGCAGACAGAGAGAGAGAGAGAGAGACAGACAGGCAGACAGAGAGAGAGAGAGAGAGAGAGAGAGAGAGACAGGCAGACAGAGAGAGAGAGAGAGAGAGAGACAGACAGGCAGACAGAGAGAGAGAGGAGAGAGAGACAGACAGACAGCAGACAGAGAGAGAGAGAGGGGCGGACGGACAGACAGACAGACACACACAGAGAGAGAGACACACACACACACACACAGTTGATTACTAAAAGACAATACAGCTGCATTTTTACGATGATTATGAATTATTCGCTGATCCACCAAAATCATCTCTCCCATCAATCATCTCAAATTTTCTTTTAATTTGAAACTTGACCTACAGGAAGCTGAGTGTACTGCAGGACTTTTATTGTGATATATTTTGGACTTCATTTTCTGTTCATTCATTATTTTGAATGCAGCCCTTGCATTAAGTACCATCAGTTAGCTCCAATTTTAGCCGTTTGCATGTCACAGACGCACACATGCAAAAAAAAAAATCAATTTAGAATTCCAAAATTCCAAATCATGCATTTTATCCCATGCATATTAGTGGTTAATACCCTTTTAGACACCAATGGACATGCCTGTGTTAACGTTTCCATTAGTATAAATAAATGGTTTATCATTTCTAATTAAAAAAAATTAAATTAAAAAAATCTAATTAAAATAAAACACCTGGATGTGTTTTAGCTGGTACACTTAGCCAAAAAAATAAAATTATTAAATTATTAAAAAAATAAAAAATAAAATAAAAAAAATGATTTCCTTTTTATCCCAGACCAGTAAAGAAGGTTAAATCAAAAAGGTGATTGTGTTGATTGGTTAGAATTGAAGTTGAACTGTACCTGTCAATTTCCCTGTTGGAGACACACACAGGTAACGATCACCACATTGTATTAATAAACATGATGCAGGGTTAGTCTCACTGGCTCAGTACATTCAATAAAGGTTTAGGAGCTGATGGTACGTGTCATTAAAATAACACAGAAAAGCTCCTTCCAAAATCTCTTTTAAAAGCTTTCGTTGATGAATAAAAAGTATTTTCTCATATCTTTACAACTTGAATCGCAAAAAAAAAAATTGTTGTCATTTTTTTATTTGTTGCTTTTTACAATAAATGTATGAATTGGATCCCCCAAAATGTCAAAAATGTTTTTGTCTTGAATTAAAAATTCTCTTTTGTCAAATTCTCCCCCCCCCCCCCCATTTATTTTATTTTTTTCTTCTTTTTTTCACAATTTTGAAATTGTCATTATTATTTTTTAAATATCATGAATTAAAAAAAAATATTATATAATATATCATAATTTTCCATATTTTTTGTCATACATTTCCAATGTATGTCCCATAAATTTCGAACTATGATCTCCAATGTTTTTTCCCTGAATATCCCCCCCACCATAGTAAAATCTAGCCAATATGTCCCAGTTAAAGCGTTTCTAAACACATTCAGGTGAGTGTGTTTGTACCTGTTTGCACTGTACCTGTTGAGAGAGGCCAACAGCTTCTGGAGGATTTTACCGTCGGGATCGATGACTTCCTGAAGGAGGCAGATATCACAACGAGACACTACCTGCAACATATACAGACACAGAGACAGACTTATTGTTTTATGTATGACTAAATATTAAATGATATATTAATAACATTAATTAATTAATTAATAATAAATGAAATAAAAATGTATTTTCTAAATGAAATAAAAATATATTTTTTAAATGAAATAAAAATATATTTTTTAAATAAAAAAAATATATTTTTTAAATAAAAAAAATATATTTGTTTAATAAAAAAGGAATATTTTTTAAATAAAAAAGGAATATTTTTTAAATAAAAAAAATATATTTTTTAAATAAAAAATATATATTTTTTTAAATAAAAAATAAATATTTTTTAAATAAAAAATATTTATTTTTAAAATAAAAAATATATTTTTTTTATTTAAAAAATATATTTTTTAAATAAATTCTTTTAATTTTTTTAATAATTTTTTTTTATTTTTTAAATAATTTTTTTAAATGTTTTAAATATTGTTTATTTTTTTTAAATAAAAAAAATATATTTTTAAAATAAAAAAATATATATTTTTAAAATAAATATATATTTTTAAAATAAAATAAATATATTTTTTAAATAAATATATATTTTTTTAATAAAAAATACAAAATGATTAAAATAAAATAACATACAAGTGTGTGTGTGTTGCGTGTGTGTGAGTGCACGTGCGAGAGTGTGAGTGAGTGACTGCATGCGCGCACGCACGTACGTGTGTGTGTGTGTCTGTCTGTCTGTCTGCGTCTGTCTGTGTGCGTCTGTCTGTCTGCGTGTGTGTGTCTGTCTGTCCTACCTTTAACAGCGTTGTGCATAGTTCTAGTGTCCGCTGCCTTCACAGAGTCAAACTTCTGCAGACTGAAAGCACAGATCCTGAAGTCTGTCGCTCCGCACACACACACAGCGAGGCAGGAGAGAGAGAGGAAGAGAGGGAGGGGAGAGCGCCACCTCATGGTTAACCTGGGGATGACACACAATACACACAGTCAATCAGTTTGTTAATGTGTGTGTGTGTGTGAGTGAAATAGAAAGAGAGAGAGAGACACTTCATGGTTAACCTGGGGATGACACACAATACACATAGTGTTACTGAGGGAGAGAGACAGAGAGGGAGAGAGAGACAGAGACAGAGAGAGAGAGAGAGAGAGAGAGAGAGACCGTACACACACACACAGCGAGGCAGGAGAGAGAGAGGAAGAGAGGGAGGGGAGAGAGCCAACTCATGGTTAACCTGGGGATGACACACAACAGAAAATACAGTAGATTAACAAATCCTTCTGTAATAACCTTCAGAATAGTGCTGAGAATGATTATGGAAAGTTTAGTTGATGTAAGTGCTTTAGAAGTTGAGAATTTTGGTTCCCAGAAAAAAAAAAAAAAAAAAATGTTGACATAATGTCCGTTAAAGATGGTTGTATAGGAGAAATATACAGACGCAAACAGACAAGGTTTAGTCCAATAAACACCTTAATATGTGTGAGTGAGTGAGTGAGTGAGTGAGTGAATGAGTGAGTGTGTGATAGAGAGAGTGAGTGTGTGTGGGTATGTGTGTGCGTGCGTGAGTGAGAGAGGAGGGGAGAGCACCATGTCACGCTAACTAGATTCTTTTTATGGTCAGATGTAGTATGTAGAATAGAAAAAAGAAAGAGTAGCCTATGAGATTTGGAGCCCAGGTAAAAACACTACCACTTTTGTCCAAACACAAACTGAAAGTTCCTCATATCACCTTTCAACTCTTAAATCAACGTCAAGACACAAATCTCATAATTCACCAAACTGTGATCACTTGGAATAAACTAAAACCTTAATTACCTGCTCAAAATGGTTGTCAAAATCAGTGAATATCTCCTCACGATCCGCTACCTGCTGTCTGTACTGTGTGTGTACGCTGAGAATAAAACCCAGAGTTCATACACAGCCTAGGCTCTGTAAACTATTATAGGTTATAATCCGCCCGGACGGAAAAAACCTTAAAAATGGGGATGCAGTGGGTATGGGCAGCAGACCTGGGTTAGAATCCAGCCCGGGTCGTTCTCTGCATGTCATTCCCCTCTCTGTCTGTCTGTCTGTCTGTCTGTCTGTCTGTCTGTCTGTCTGTCTGTCTGTCTGTCTGTCTGTCTGTCTGTCTGTCTGTCTGTCTGTCTGTCTGTCTGTCTGTCTGTCTGTCTGTCTGTCTGTCTGTCCTCTTCACAGCAGACCCGGGTTAGAATCCAGCCCGTGTCAGTTCTCTGCATGTCATTCCCCTCTCTGTCTCTACAAAACTGTCTAATAAAGCAAAAATGCCACAAAAAAAAAATATATATATATAAGAAATGGGGATGCAGGACTCTTATCTAGGTGAACCCTCGTGATCTAAGTCACAACACTGACCAATGAAAAGTGGAACAGATACTTTACTGCGGGAGAAAGGGACAGAAAAGAGGAACTTTAACATGGAGCGGTAACTGTAGTCAAATGAGTGTCTCTCTCACACACTGCTGACTGAAGGGGTGTGTGTGTGTGTGTTTCAGTGTGTATGTGTGTTTCAGTGTGTGTGTGTGTGTGTGTGTGTGTGTGTGTGTGTGTGTGTGTGTGTGTGTGTGTGTGTGTGTGTGTGTGTGTTTCTGAGCCGCTCCCAGGCCCTCAGGCAGGTGAGACCAGTAGAGTGACTTCTGCCCGAAACCTTTAATAAAGTTGCACGCACGTACACACGCCTCCCAGTGACTCCGCCTCCCAGTGACTCCGCCTCCCAGTGACTCCGCCTCCCAGTGACTCCGCCTCCCAGTGACTCCGCCTCCAGTGACTCCGCCTCCCAGTGACTCCGCCTCCCAGTCAAACACATTAAAGACACTCTGTAAACAACGCGTTACATGTTGCAGTGAAGCAGTTAGTGAGGACGGACCATGAGAGGACTGTGGAAGACTTTTATGAGCAACAGAGACCTAACGCGCCCCACACACATCCTGCGTCTACCTCTGGAGCGCGTCGCGTTACCTTACTGCTGCCTCTCTCGGACTTTTCTCGGACACACATGCAACGTCTCAGCAGCTGCTGCTGCTGCAGCGCTGCTTCTAAAAGCCCTATCTTTCTACATAGAGTTTTCATAATAATTCCCATTAAAAATGAAGTTCTTTCATGTCATCTATGATGCATATGATTTATATTGAGTCTGGACAGTAATCCGTGCGCCCCATTGCCATTTTTCTTCTTTTCTTTTGCCATATTTTCGCTTGTTGGAAGTTTTATTTTGAAGGGGACACACCAGGAAATGGTGAAACTACAGCGAAAGCTTCCAGTATGAAGTCAATATGACTCTCAGCAGAGTATTTCAAAAATCACTTTACTGATTTATACGGGAGAGAGAGAGGGGGGTGTGGTCGGGGAAGAAGAAGGCCGTAGACACAGATAGAGCAACGGAAAACTGTTGCGCTCATCATGATCTTTTTTATTTCTTCACTATATTGGATCTCTATATGTGTCATTTATCCAAAAATGAAATGCCAGAACTAATTGAAAATTAGGTTTTAAATCCCTCGGATTTTGATTGCACAATTAAATCGTGAAATAAAGGGATTATTCGCGTATACGACTGAGGGATGTTTTATTTTGAAATAAACACACCGGGTAAACGTGTAACTAGAGTGAATGCTGCTGGTATGACTGTCAGCAGAGTATTTCTCTATCAGTTAAAGCACAGAGACGCGAGAGAGACGCGCTGCTCTCAGAAAAAAATAGGCGAGCCTCCTGAGGTGAAGGGGAGCGGCGCTGCAGACGTGCCTCCGACGCGCCTCAGCAGTGCGTCTGAGGTTGGATGTGTGCTCGCTCTACGTTGATTTCACGGTCTGTGACAAAAAGTCAGACGCAGACGCGAGGTAGACGCGCAGTAGAGGTAGGATGTGTGTGGGGCGCGTAAAGGTGAGGAAGGCTCTCGCATGGAGCGCCCTGAACTGTGTGTGTGTGTGTGTGTGGAACTCCAACCTCCCCCATCAAATCAAACTCAGCTTTTTCTTTGCAACGGTAAGGCAAGGCAAGGCAAGTTTATTTCTAGAGCACAATTCAGACACAAGGCCATTCAAAGTGCTTTACAGGGGCAAGATTAAAATACATAAAACACATTAGAAAAGCAAATGAATAAAACATTTAAAAGCGAATGAATAACATTTAAACATTACAGGTTAAAATGGAAACAGAAAAGTCTTCAGACTAGATTTAAAAGAACTGAGGGTTGCAGCAGACCTCAAGTTTTCTGGGAGTTTGTTCCAGATTTTTGGTGCATAAAAACTAAAAGCTGTTTCTCCTCGTTTAGTCCTAACTCTGGGGACTGTAAGTAGACGGTAGAGTCTGTTCCCCTCTACGGCAGCGAATGCTGGTCCCTGAAGCCAACCTTGAAGTCAGAAGTCTCTAGACAGGTGCTACACCAGGATGCTGCGTGCAGTACTTAAAGGCCTACTTCACCAGTGGGAATATGAAGGTGTATTGAACTCTGAGATCCTATGTAGTATAAATGTGCAAATTTTTTAGAAATCGGTTCATCCTAGCCTGAGAAAATGCAGAAAGAGTGTCTGTCTAACCCTACATTTTGCACAGTTATGATGTCACAACTGTGCAAAATGTGGGGTTAGACAGTGAGACCATAAAACACTCTTTCTGCCTTTTCTCAGGCTAGGATGAACCGATTTCTAAAATGTTTGCACATTTATATTACATAGGATCTCAGAGTTCAATACACCTTCATATTCCCACTGGTGAAGTAGGTCTTTAACATCAGCAGGAGCACACATGTTACTAACAGTAACCTGTATGAAGGAACACCAAGGGACTGAGCCTCCCAGTGAAAACAACCAGCGATGAGACGGATATATAAGCAAGAGGCAAGATCAAGGAGCCATGTTAGGATGAAATTAATAAATAACTTAAAGTATGTCCCAGTTGTAGCATACTGCATCCTAACTACACACTTATGATCAGATGTAGTATGTATAATAGAAAAAAGAAAGAGTATGAGATTTAGAACGCAGCCATTGTTTTGTTTTGTTGACCAAGTACAATAGCACTAGAATGAGTGTGTGTTTCTGTTTACATTGGACAAGATTGGCTGATGTCAAACAAGATATTCTGGAGGATAAATCCCCTCACACAAGGCAAGGCAAGTAGTTTATTTATAACACACACACACACACACACACACACACACACACACACACACACACACACACACACACACACACACACACACACACACACACACACACACACACACACACACACACACACACACACACACACACACACACACACACACACACACCACACACACACACACACACACACACACACACACACACACACACACACACACACACTAAAGTGCTTTACTTCATTCAAACCAGTGGGTGGGTGGGGGTGTGTGTGTGTTTCGGTTTCAGTGTGTGTGGGTTTCAGTGTGTGTGTGTTGTGGGTCAGAACAGCTGCTGGTTTCAACACTAAAAAAAATCACCACTGGATGTAGTAGGACATCTGGGTATTTCTCAGCATGCTGCATCTGACATCATGTATTTGGGACACACAAAGGTTGCGTTCCGAATCGCATACTTTCTACTATATAGTATGGTAGAAAAAAGATTTAGGATGTCCCAATTCTTGTGGCCAGATTTAGGATGGTTAGAAGTACCCGGATGTCCTACTTCATGCGGCCAAGATTGTTAGTGTTGAAAACTGCACCCTATTTGGCCGATTCTGACCCACAATCCAGTGCGCACGTGAAGTGACGTCACATCGATGAAGCCTCCATATGAAAACAAACGGGGATGCGACGGATATAAAAGCAAGAGGCAAGATCAAGGCGCAATGTTATGATGAAATAAGAGAGTGAAAGTATGTCCCAATAGTATGCATACTGCATCCTAACTAGATTCTTTTTATCGTCAGATGTAGTATGTAGAATAGAAAAAAGAAAGAGTATGCGATTCGGAACGCAACCTTTATCTGTTTCTACCAGTCTAAATAGCAGGGACGGATGGGGACTGGCACACAGCCAAGATTGTCCCTGTCAACTCATTTGAAGTTTGAATCGCCGCGCTTTCAAAGTAGCTTCCAGCAACACTGGTGACAAGTCGAGCTTAATCCAGTTGAAATGTGTTCGAATAACAAGCTTTTATAGAAGATATTTGTGTTAATGTAAATCAGTGTTTGAATATACATCAAGATAGCAAGGAGTTAGGAGTTTACAGGTGTATTTACACAAAAACACAAGACAATACACAGACACACACACAGACACACACAGACAAAGACACACACACAGACACACACAGACACACACCCACACGCCTTGATCTCATTCTGACAGACACCATTCACACAGGCCTCCAAACTAACTCTACAAACTTTACACACACACACACACACACACACACACGCGCACGCGCACACACACACACACACACACACACACCTTAATCTCACACTGGGTCAAACACTGAAACACATACACACACACACAACTCACACACTACTTACACAGGCCTCAAAACCACTTCTACAAACTTTTAAACACACACACAGACACACACACCGAGATACATATACACACACACACACACACACACACACACACACACACCGAGATACATATATACACACACTGATTCAAAACAGCAGTAGAAGTTACTGGTCTATTCCCAGTACAGAAACTTTTCTTACCTGTTGAGTTGAGCCGATAGTCGACGGTGTGTGTGTGTGTTAACGTCTGCAGGGTGGCGGCTCTTTACCTGCCTGTGCTAGTGGTGACATCACAGGTCACACTACACCTTTCCTGGTTGAGACAGCTTTGGCCACGCCCCCTCTCAACACTGCTGCTGCATTCAAAGGCTGTGGGAAAAAATAGGACGTTTGTAAATTCACAACAAATGTCAAAGGCAAGGCAAGTTTATTTATATAGCACAATTCAGACACAAGGCCACTCAAAGTGCTTTACAGGGGCAAGATTAAAATACATAAAACACATTATAAAACACATTATAAAACATTTAAAAGCGAATAAAAAGAAGCAAATAAAATAAAAATCGCAGGTTAAAATGGAAAAAAAAAAGTCTTCAGACTCGATTTAAAAGAACTGAGAGTTGCAGCAGACCTTTTCCTGGTCAAAGTGGCCAAGCTGACTAGCAGCAGCAGGTAAGGTATTTACAAAGGCATCATTTATTTGTATGTACAACATTCTATGTCAAATGTCTTTTTCTCTCTCTGAAACTGTATTGTATATTTGATTCGCTTAATGTTGTTGTTATGTTATTAATGTCAACACTGCTGCAGCATTCACAGGCTGTGGGAAAAGATAGGACGTTTGCAAATCCATTCATTTAACACCGGTCAAACTGCAATGGAGTGTTATTATCAGTCCTCTTCACAGCAGACCCGGGTTAGAATCCAGCCCGGGTCGTTCTCTGCATGTCACTCCCCCTCTCTGACACATTTCATCTCTGTCTCTACAAAACTGTCTAATAAAGAAAAAAAAATTACAAAAAATTATCTGGAAAAAGACAAAAAAAAAAAAAAATCCCAATCCTACACTGAAATAATATGAACCTCTGACCCAGATATAAACAGAGATTTCATGGATTCATTGGAATTTGATTTGATTTGATTCAATTTATTTCAGACATATCAAACATACAAAACAAAATGAAAAGCATGGAAATACAATAAACAAATCGTGTTTTCACAAAAAAAAAAAAAAAAAAAAAAAATTATCTGTATTGCTGAGATATGCCTGAAAAGGAGCAGGAAGAAGTATACACTTATTTAATCCTACCCCTTTTCCATAGTAAAAAAAATAAGTGGAGAAACAGGATTTACGCCTGATAGGACAACACTTTCCAACAGTCATTATACTCCTGTTGGAACACGTTAAAAACACTGTGACTGCGCGCTAATAGCCTAAAGCATTATTAGGTCTAATTATTACAATGTTGCCTTTACACATACGCTATCATGAAGTGATTTTGCGCTGAAGTGTAAGATTTATTTTTTTGTGTTTTTTTGTACAACAATTAAAAAGTGTTTGGCATGTCATCATGGTCCACTCCTGTGTGTGTGTGTGTGTGTGTGTGTGTGTGTGTGTGTGTGTGTGTGTGTGTGTGTGTGTGTGTGTGTGTGTGTGTGTGTTAGTTGCATTTTAACTCTGGCTTTAACCAACATCTAGATTTTTTTTAAAGAGATATGTAAAAATGTACACATAATAAGTTAGATATTGCCAAATTTGTAGGTTATATTTTTTCAAACATTACAGAAAAATGGTAACAACGAAATTAATTGTTATAATGTAATAACTGGCAAAGTTTCATGACGATATCCATAAGTAATAATAAGTTAAAAAACTATTTTTTAAACCATTTTTCACCTATTTTCCTCGCCACAGTTCCTTAGCGCCCCCTGCTGTTCTCTGTGTAGCATTGCGTTGCCTTATATGGAGACGATCCGACTTCCAGCCGGGTACCTCCTCCTCCCGTGGGCTGTAGCCGGGGAAAGTGTCAGGAATCGGGATACAGCACACACCAACAGGACGGTCCTGCCTGGAGGTCGCGATCGGAGCGTTTTGAACTTTGAATCGGCACATGAGTTAACCAGAGCCGGGGACAGACAGCCTAGAGCCCCGGGGTGAGTTATCCAAAAGAAAAAAAAACATAACATTATTAAATAAACCATAAAAAGACCTTTTCAAACGGTTACTAACTTAGCTTGTCGGCGGGCTAACTTAACAGTGATGTGAGCTAAGTGTTTTTAGCCGCTGTCATTGAGACAGTCAAACGGCTTTAAACGGTTAATTATTCAAATTTAAACTTTATAATAATCGTCCTAAGGTGGATTAAAGGCTGACCGTTAGCTACTTGTGCTAAAATGCTAACTGTCAGTTCATATAATATTAACATTAGAGCCTGTTTGTTAACTTTAAACTCAAAAGCGACGTGATTGTAAACGTATTAACAGCTAAAACAAACCTGTTATGTGGTAAAGCTTTTGATTAAATCATTTGGGGTGTTAACCAACTGACATTCAACTGATCAATAGGATGCATTTAAAGACGCCTCGTAAACTTCTGATTCTTCTGCTTGCTTCATGTTACAGTAATAGTAGCTTAGTTATGATTTGGCCATTAATTTGTCCTTTACAGAGCCTAGGCTGTGTAATAACAGTTCTTTATTTCGAACAGAATTAAAAAAGTAAGTGTCATTGGGCATACAAAAGTTGAACGGGCCTATTTAAACCGTCATAAACAATATTTCTAAGTAAACGAATCCTATGTATCGAAAAAAAAACACAAGTCCTACCTTTTATTCAACTGCTTAGGCTACATTTGTATTACAAACTTATTTAAACTCATATAGACTACAGTATGTCTTAGTTATTGCTGTATAACTACTTGTCACCCTAAGTTGAGAAACCTTGTGATTTAAAAATGTTGAATCTGTGACTGAAAGATGCAGTGTGTGTGTGTGTGTGTGTGTGTGTAGTTGTCTTGGCTGCAGGCTCGTCTGCATTATTAATATGCAACATGGTTTCCATTGAGAGAGGCCTGCAGCTCTGTAACATGATCAGTGTGTGTGTGTGTGTGTCTGGGGCTGAAATGTGAGCGACTAGTTAAACGTCCCATTCAGCTTTACTGTGTTATCTATCTATCTATCTATCTATCTATCTATCTATCTATCTATGGTAAATGGACTTGACTTATATAGCGCCTTCTAGCCGATTTTCTCAGCCCCAAAGCGCTTTACATATCTTACCACATTCACCCATTCATACACCGATGGCAGTAGCTGCCATGCAAGGCGCTCTCTGAACCATCGGGAGCAATTTGGGGTTCAGTGTCTTGCTCAGGGACACTTTGACATGTGGCGGGTATGCGAGGAATCGAACCTCCAACCCTGCACTCCAGAGGCAATCTTCCTACCCACTTCGCCACTGCCGCCACTATCTATCTATCTATCTATCTATCTATCTATCTATCTATCTATCTATCTATCTATCTATCTATCTATCTGTCTATCTGTCTATCTGTCTATCTGTCTATCTGTCTGTCTGTCTGTCTGTCAAAATTTTAAAAAAAAATGCATGAAAAACTGTTCCATTTTCGTCCTCTTCATATGGTAGTCCTACCCATGCATTTTAACAGAACATTAGAAACATGTGTAGTCTGGGGCTGGCGTGGTGTATTGGTTAGAGAACACACACACACACACACACACACACACACACACAACACACACACACACACACACACACACACACACACACACACACACACACACACACACACACACACACACACACACAGTACAGACAGGTAGCGGATCGTGAGGAGATATTCACTGATTTTGACAAAAAAGTGATTTTGACAACAAGCGTTCTCCAGAATCACTGACTACACCATATAACCGTTACTCAGTGCAGTGTGTTTTGCAAAAAAAATCTTTGCAACAATGTCTGCCTAGGATTTTTAAAATTTGTGTTGTGATTCATAGAATAGGATCAGGATGTGTGCCAGAAGTGTGGTTAGGTATTTCAGAAGTTGCACTGTTGATCTATAGGGTGGTAGGGTGGTCTAACTAAACTAAATCAGTTTTATTTGTATAGCCCAATATCACAAATAGACATTTGCCTTAGTGGGCTTTACATTCCATACAATATGATACAATATGACACCCTGCCCTTAGACCCTTAGCTCGGCTGAGAAAAAACTCCCAGTAAAAACCCCAAGAGGAGAGAGGTGCCAATTAGTAACCATGAGGTCTCTGGTTCCTCCTCCCAGTAACCATGAGGTCTCTGGTTCCTCCTCCCAGTAACCATGAGGTCTCTGGTTCCTCCCGGTAACCATGAGGTCTCTGGTTCCTCCTCCCAGTAACCATGAGGTCTCTGGTTCCTCCTCCCAGTAACCATGAGGTCTCTGGTTCCTCCTCCCAGTAACCATGAGGTCTCTGGTTCCTCCTCCCAGTAACCATGAGGTCTCTGGTTCCTCCTCCCAGTTACTATGAGGTCTCTAGTTCCTCCCAGTAACCATGAGGCCTCTGGTTCCTCCTCCCAGTAACCATGAGGTCTCTGGTTCCTCCTCCCAGTAACCATGAGGCCTCTGGTTCCTCCTCCCAGTAACCATGAGGTCTCTGGTTGGATCCCCGGCACCGGACAGGAGGGTGTTAGTAGTAAAACTAGTGGTGGCTGCTATTACATCTACTGTGCCCACCTCTGCGCTCCGGTGGTGTAGTGGATAGAGCGTGTACCATATTGGCTCCGGCCTTCGTTGCAGTGGTCGCGGGTTCAAATCCGACCTATGGACATTTACTGCAGGTCATCCCCCCCCCCCTCTCTCTCTCTCTCTCTCTCTCTCTCTCTCTCTCTCTCTCTCTCTCTCTGAAAATGACAAAAAATTATCTTAAAAAAAATTAACTAATGCCTGTGTGTGTGTGTGTGTGTGTGTGTGTGTGTGTGTGTGTGTGTGTGTGTGTGTGTGTGTGTGTGTGTGTGTGTGTGTGTGTGTGTGTGTGTGTGTGTGTGTGTGTGTGTGTGTGTGTGTGTGTGTGTGTGTGTGTGTGTGTGTGTGTGTGTGTGTGTGTGTGTGTGTGTGTGTGTGTGTGTGTGTGTGTGTGGTGTTGTGTGTGTGTGTGTGTGTGTGTGTGTGTGTGTGTGTGTGTGTGTGTAGGCGGGGCGTTGCCATGGCGTCCCGGTTCCTGGACCGTCTGAAGCGGTCGCTGTTTAAAGATGGCCGCCAGCCGGCAGCGGAGGAGCAAGAAGCAGGAAGTGAACCGGAGGAGGAGGAGCTTAAAGGTACAGTGTCTAATATCTGCAGACAGACAGACACACACACAGCAAACAGACACACACAAATACACACATTGTAAATGACAAAACAGTGAGAGGCATGCCAAAAACACCATTGTGTATTTAAAAAAAACAAAAAAAACAATTATAATTCCAATAAATTCTACGCACTGTCACTTTAAAGCAGACAGCTGGGAGCCCGAGATAGCAAAGGCCCATTCTTGGGAAATAAAATAAACAAAAACACTTATTTAAACACTAATTTAATTTCTTCCATTTCTGTTGTGATAAAAAGAAATGTCAATAAATTTTACGCACTGTGTCTTTAAAGCAGACAGCTGGGAGGCGGATATAGTAGAAAAGGCCCATTCTTAGGAAAAACACTTTTTATTTTTTTAAACCTGCAAGTTGCTCTTTAAAATAACAATAATCCCAATAAATTCTACGCACTGTGTCTTTAAAGCAGACAGCTGGGAGGAGCAAATAGAAAAGGCCCATTCTCTTATTCTCTCAACCACTCTTATTTTCAAGCAAATAAACTTTACTTGCTTAAATCAAAGCAATCACAAACTAATTTAAACACACTTGATCTCTACCAAGTCTGTTGTGAAAATGATTTATTCCCGGTAAAGGGTTTTTTACTGGGAGTTTTTTCTCAGCCGAGTTTTTTCTCAGCCGAGCTAAGGGTGTAAGGGCAGGGTGTCATATTGTATCATATTGTATCATATATCATATTGTATGAAATGTAAAGCCCACTGAGACAAATGTATTTGTGATTTTGGGCTATACAAATAAAACTGATTTGATTTGATTTGATTTGATTTAAAAATGCCATTCAATTCTACGCACTGTGTCTTTAAAGCAGACAGCTGGGAGGCGGAGCTGGAGGAAGAGGAGGAGTGTGTGAGCGATCGTTTGGGGGGAACTCTGTGTTTCGACGTGGCGGACGGAGAGAGAGAGGGAGAGGGGGAGGAGGGAGAGGGAGAGGGAGAGGGAGGAGAAGGCTCCGGCATCGACAGCGACTCTGATTTCCTGGGAGAATCCATGGAGGAGGGACTCAGCAGCACAGGTAAGTTTTTTTTTTTTTTTTTTTTTGTAATTAATTTTTTATTGGTTATAAGTGTCAAACATTTCCACAGCATTCATCATAGTACTTGTTTTAAAAAGAAACTGTATATGTGTGAGTCGCGTGCAGTGTGTTCGTAGCTTGGGGCGACTGTGGCTCAGGTGGTAGAGCGGGTCGGCCAATGATCAAAGGGTCGGAGGTTCGATCCCCGCCCTGCCACCTGTGTCATAGTCGTTGTGTCCTTGGGCAAGACACTTCACCCACCTTGCCTCGTGTGAATGTGTATGACTGCTGTCTGTTTGAGGTGGTGGTCGGAGGGGCCGTATAGGCGCTGAATGGCAGCCACGCTTCCGCCACCAGTATGACTGTGTGTGAATGAATGGAACCTGGAACCCTGTAAAGCGCTTTGAGTGCCTAGAAAAGCGCAAAAACTTGAGGTCTGCTGCAACAAAAACTTGAGGTCTGCTGCAACTCTCAGTTCTTTTAAATCGAGTCTGAAGACTTTTCTGTTTCCATTTTAACCTGTACTTTTTATTTTATTTGCTTTTATTCGCTTTTAAATGTTTTATAATGTGTTTTATGTATTCTAATCTTGCCCTGTAAAGCACTTTGAGTGGCCATGTGTCTGAATTGTGCTATATAAATAAACTTGCCTTGCCTTGCCTTGCAAAATAAATCCAATCCATTACTATTATTATTAACCCTGGTCCCCTGTGTAGACATCAGTCCGGTGGGTGTGTCTCCGGCCGGCCCCTCCCCCTCCCCCTCCCCCTCCAATCTGCTGACCCGACATCTGACTGACAGCTGGAAGATGAGTGACAGCTGGAAGAGCCTCAGAGGGGTCACAGGAAGTCCCGCCTCCCTCTCTGTGACAGGAAGTGGAGCCGATAATAGTCCCGCCCCCAGAGGCAGGAGCCAATCAGACGCTCTGCTGTTTGAAGTGACAGACGCCAGCGTGGTGCAGGAGCCCAACGCCAAGTATGTGGTGAGTCTGTCTGTCTGTGTGTCTGTCTGTCTGTGTGTCTGTCTGTCTGTCTGTCTGTCTGTCTGTCTGTCTGTGTGTGTGTGTGTCTGTCTGTCTGTCTGTCTGTCTGTCTGTCTGTGTATCTGTCTGTGGTATGTGGTGAGTAGACAGACCGCTTTTTATAGCACCACCTCATTAAGAGATATCTGTTTTTAAATGACTATTATCTATCATTTATTAAGCTTCCAGTAATTTGCACAATGACAGAGTGATAATCCATTTTTAATTTCACTGTATGTAAAATGTTATTTTTTGTAAACCAGCCCATACAGTTAATGACACAGATAAGAGTACAGTCCTGTTATTCATATGCAGGTCATGTAGGCGCTGGTGCTAAAGTCTGAATCACCTTAAAGCACCTCATGTCATTTTAAAAACAAATACATACGTAACCGGCATGGGCATTTTCACGTTTCTTTCCAGTATTTATTTTGATTCTAAAATGACATAGCATGTAAAAATATAGAGCGCAACATAATGTGGTAAATAAACCCAATAAGTCCCAACAAGCACTATCTTTTGACTTATCAGCAGAGGCAGGCTAACGCTCCCCTTGACAACCAGTGTTTGTGCTAAGCTAACCTGGATGAGAGACCTTTTCCAATTTCTAAATCAAAAATACATTCACAGTTAAAGGAACGGTTTCTGTCGCCTTTTCTTGAGCCCGAGAGTGAAGCAAAAAGCTGAACTATTCCTTTAACCTGTTACATCTACTCCCGCCTACTAACTACCAGTAAGCAATTCCAAAATGAAGTTGGACTACTAGATTAATTCCATGTATTTCATGTATTCCATGTATTTCACTACTCCCACACATTCACTGGTTAAAATGTGTGGCTAATATCTTGTGTGTCTATCTGTCTGTCTGCCTGTCTGTCTGTCTGTCTATCTCCCTCCCTCCCTCCCTCCCTCCCTCCCTGCCTGTCTGTCTGCCTGCCCGCCGTCTGTCTGTCTGTCTATCTATCTATCTATCTATCTATCTATCTATCTATCTATCTATCTATCTATCTATCTATCTATCTATCTATCTATCTATCTATCTATCTATCTATCTATCTATCTATCTATCTATCTATCTATCTATCTATCTATCTATCTATCTATCTATCTATCTATCTATCTATCTATCTATCTATCTATCTATCTATCTATCCATCCATCCATCCATCCATCCATCCATCCATCCATCCATCCATCCATCCATCCATCCATCCATCCATCCATCCATCCATCCATCCATCCATCCATCCATCCATCCATCCATCCATCCATCCATCCATCCATCCATCCATCCATCCATCCATCCATCCATCCATCCATCCATCCATCCATCCATCCATCCATCCATCCATCCATCCATCCATCCATCCATCCATCTATCTATCTATCTATCTATCTATCTATCTATCTATCTATCCCTCCCTCCCTCTCTCCCAGCTGTACACCATCCATGTGACCCAGTCTGGAGGGAGTGATAAGACTCCGGCCGTCATCACGCGGAGATACTCAGACTTCCAGAGGCTCCACGGAACGCTCAGGCGTAACCACGGAGACCAGATGGAACGCGTCTGCTTCCCACGTGAGTTAAGCCCCTGTCTCACTGGGCTGCGACTGTTTGCGACAAGTTGGAGACTGCATTCGCAAACGAGTCTCTAAACTGTCTCCAAACGTTCGCGGAGGTCTCAATTTTCTCGCATGAGTCGCAGAGCCGCGCAGTCCTGTCGCATGAATTTTGAACATTTTGTTCAAAAAAAGTGTGCGACAAATCAGTCTCAAAATAGTCTCAGATTCGTCGCAGGTGTGTCGCACGCGTCGCAAACCCTTCTCAATTTAGTCTCCGCGAGTCAGAAAGTGCGAGAAGTGTGAGACAACTTTGCGAGGGGTTGGCGAGTGTTTGGCGACATATGAAACTAAATTGCCACTGCTTTGAGACAAAAATGAGACTGACATTCCGTTCGTGCGACACTCGCCAGACGTCCGTGAAACATAAATGCGACCTCCTGGCAAGTGTTGGGCAGGACATTCGCAAACGTGTCGTAAGTAGCAACTCAGTGAGACTGCAAGTGAAAATTGTCGCAAATTGGCATATTTTGTCACAATTTTGTGTCTCCAACTTGTCGCAAACAGTCACAGCCCAGTGAGATAGGGGCTTTACATCAACATCCTCCATTTTTTTTTTTTTTTTTTTTTTTTTAGATTATTTTTTTTTAGATTATTTTTTGGCATTTTCAAGCTTTATTAGATAGTACAGAGTTGAAATGGGGAGACAGAGAGAGAGAGAGGGGGAGGGGGGGGATGACCTGCAGTAAAGGTCCACGGGTCGGATTTGAAACCCGTGACCACTGCAACGAAGGCCGGAGCCAATATGGTACACGCTCTATCCACTACACCACCGGAGTGTCCTAACATGTGCCGTATAGTGAATGTCCGAGCAGAAGTCTGGACTCATCAACGAACACAAAACATTTAATCAAAGTTTTCATTAAAGGTGAAGTAAGCGATTTATTTATGTTAATATAAGTGTTAAATCGCTCTTTATTCATACAGTGATCACTTACATAATGTCCGCGTTTCATAAAGCCGATCTCTCAGTCACCCGCTCTGCATGTAATCAGCAAAATAAACTTTTCTATGAACCCTTTTCTGATATCCAATCAGAAGAGAGAACGCTACAAACCGACACCCGTCTCACTGCCGGTGCACGCGCAGAGCGACAGATGGGTGAATGTTTATGCGCCTACAATGGCGGAGCAGGTAAAAATCCTTCCCAATGTCTGTTTTGATGGGTTTTATCATGTTTTATCACACTTATGGATCTGAGATGATGCTAGATAACTCGCTGCTTGAAGACCGCAGTGCATTAATGTGGTGACGTGGGGACGAGGGAGGGGACGGCTAACTGCAGTAACTGACAGGAAGTTAGCTAAAAGAACCATTCCGCTTACAGAACCTTTAAATAATGTAATATTGGTTGTTTTGAAAATCTGTCTGACTCTCCCTCACTCACACACACACACACACACACACACACACACACACACACACACACACACACACACACACACAGTCACACAAACGCACTCTCTGTCTCTGTCTCTCTCTCTTTTTTTCGCCCTTATATTTTTCATTAACTTGTAAATACAGGTTTTTATAATAAATAAAAGTTTTGTTAGTTTTTCTCATACATTTTAGGATTTTTTCATTATAGAACTTTCTTGATGATGTCATATTACACACTGCACCTTTAAATTGAATAAATAAATTCATGAGTTAATTCCATCTTTATAGGTAAGAGGCTTCACAGGATTTTTCACACACACACACACACACACACGCACACACACACACACACACGCACACACACACACACACACACACACACGCACACGCACACGCACACACACACACACACACACACACACACACACACACACACACACACACACACCTAATGAATTATTTCCACCCTTCCTTCATTCCCCAGGTAAGAGACTTCACAGGAACTTCACGGCGGAGACCATCGCTAAGCGTAGCCGGGCGTTTGAGCAGTACCTGTCTCACCTGTGCTCCCTGTCCGGCCCGCGGGGGGCGAGCTGTGTACGAACGTTCTTCTATATGAACGACCTGCAGACAGGACAGCTGCTCATCAGGTAACACAGACAGACAGAGAGACAGATAGAGAGAGAGAGAGAGAGAAAGACAGAGAGAGAGAGACAGACAGACAGACAGAGAGAGAGACAGACACACAGAGAGACAGGGGGGCAGGCAGGCAGACATAAAGACACAGACAGACACACAAACACACACACACACACGCACACACACACACACACACAGACAGACACACAGAGACACAAACATATACACACACACACACACACATATAAACACACAGAATTGGGTGTGTATATATTTGAAAAATGTCCGTAAAGTGGCTTTAAAGTTAAATTATTATTATTATTTTTTTTCCTCTTGAGGGTTGGACGTTACCAAGACCATACTGTGTTTGCACTAAAAAAGCCAACAAGCGTTCTCCAGAAGCACTGACACAAACGTTAACCTTAAAAATATGATAAAAGCATAAGTGGCATCATATTTATTTTATTTATTTATTTATTTTCCCTCTTGAGGGTTGGCCGTTACCATGACGCTCTGGGTCCGCTGCTCAACGCCAAGAGGCTTCAACTCAAACTGGGCTGGGCCTGTTGCCACGACAGCCAGTCCCCGGCAACCCCGACGACAATAACCTCTTTCCATTGGCTGTTCACTCTGGTCGGGTTGTCGAGGTGTTTCCAGGAAGTGGATCAACTGGAAGAGGCTCGCGAACACTGCGACCTAGCGCTACGTGTGCTAGCGCCGCCGGAAGCTAACGCACAACAACAACAACAAGACGCAGATAAAAAGCCCGAACAATCGACAACACGAGACTCAGATCAAAAGCCAAATGGTCCATTGAATCAACAACAACAACAACAACAACAACAACACAATACGGATCATAGGCCACACCCCTTGCTGTTGCCGTTGTTACGATCGGTGGTGCGGTTGTCGTGGCAAACGGGGAAAGACAAGCGGAGGTGGGAGGGGCTACTGAAGCAGTTGGAGGAACAGGGGGAGGAGTTAGACAACCAACCGACAGTCAAAGAGTTTCTGGTCAAACACAATCTGGAGGAAAGTGAAGCGGAGGCCTAGGACGATATATGATAACAGAAACAGATAGAAATACACACATGCACTAGCACGCACACACGCACACACACACTAGCACGCACACACACACACACACACACACACATGCTCTAAAACGCACTAGCACGCACATATTAGCACTCACAGACACACACAGTCACACTCAATCAAACACACACAAAAACACTCTCACTCTCTCACAAACACAGACACACTCACAGAAACACAATCACTCGCACTCACACACACACAGACGCACTATATCATGCATACAGACACACACACACACACACTCACACACAGGGAAATCACATACTCAGACACATGGAGATCACATACACAGACACACACAGGCAGGGGTGCACTCACTCTCCCTCTCACACACCAGGCGCGCACAGACACACTCTCACATGCACACATAAACACTGCAGCAAGTATAAAGGGGAGAGCTGCATGTACACACAGGTAACACACACACACACACACACACACACACACACACACACACACACACACACACACACACACACTGATGCTGCAGGGGACAATCATTACGGTACAACATGACTTCTATGACCACTGTGTGGAATAAAATATTTCACTTCAGCAGATTTTTTTTTTAAATAATCAACAGATATCTAATGTGCTTTAAGCTGTAGACACCACACACACACACACACACACACACACACACACACACACACACACACACACACACACACACACACACACACACACACCTGTTTGACATCCATAATCCAGTGGTTAAAGGAGCATAACATCATATTTATCTATATTTTTATCAACACAAATGTCTAGCTTTTACACTGCACACTCCACTCCAGAACATACACTCATTTTTATAAGGGAAGAAATGCTGCTTTTCACTGATAGGTATGGATTTTAATTTTTTTTAAGATTATTTTTTGTCATTTTCAAGCTTTATTTGACAGTACAGAGTTGAAATGGGAAGACACAGAGAGAGAGAGAGAGAGAGAGAGAGAGAGGGGGGGGGGGGATGACCTGCAGTAAAGGTCCACGGGCCAGATTCGAACTCGCAACCACTGCAACGAAGGCCGGAGCCAATATGGTACACGCTCTATCCACTACGCCACCAGAGCGCCCCTAACTATGGATTTTTACATAGATTTTATTTTCTTTCTACGGAGACCTGTGGTTTTAAATATATACACAAATAGCTGAGAAAAATGCCCGAAAAATGTCATATTTAATCTGATGTGTGTGGTGGTTGATTTTAAAGTTTATTGTGAAGGGAAATGATCAGATGGGAACTATGGACGGTAAATAGATGGTGCAAAGAAAGTGATATTTTTAGATAAGGGACGAGGGAAAAAAGTCATGAGCATGTTATTGACTTAAAACAAAGGGAAAAAGACAAAGCAAAGACAGAATATGCACATGTACAGGTTGTGTGCTAATGTTGAATCAAAGCTGAAGATGCTCTGGTCTTAAAGGCACAGTGTGTACAATTTAATTGGGATTTTTTTTTTAAGGACAGACTTGGTTTAAAAGGAAAATACTATTGAAAGTTATTTTTTTATGAGCTTAGAATAAGTCTTTTTTATATCTACATAGGAGCGGGGCGCTGAGGCCGCCATGTTGCACCGCCATTTTTCTACAGTAGCACAGAACGGACAAACTTAACGGCCTTACACGTTTTTATATATAGTGGGCGTCCTGGGGAAATGCACCTGTTGGAAGACCAAGAAGAAGAAGAAGTACTATAGAATAAATAACTAAAATACATCTTCACCTCATCACTTGATATTGTGGAAAGACTTGAGGCAGTGGTGGATGATGCCATCTTTAGTAACTATAGCTTCTTGTCCTTGAAGGCCACCGTAGCTTCTGTAAATTCTCCCAAGGGGGCGGGCTGGGTTAACAAGGGATCGTTGCAAACTTGAATCTAACCACTAGATGCCACTAAATATTCCAATATTACACACTGTACCTTTAAAAAAAAAAAAAAAATTGTTTCAATGATTGCTGGAAATGCTGCAATATCCTTCACATATACAAGGGAATGTCATGTCATAATCAGCCTCACTGTTTTGATGCTGCATCATAAATATTGTTCACAAATTCTGTTTACAAAATATACATAAAAGTATATATACTGTATATAATAAATATACACATTTCTTTATACTTCTTTATGAGTCTCTGTAGCTTGAGAATTGTTTTTCTATTGCTTTCCCTCGCAGTATGTTACTGTGGTAAAGTTGGAAAGTAACTGACAATTTGAAATTTCGGGATCAATAATTCAAAACTCAATTTGGTTTACGTATATAATGACCCAATATTAAGATTAAAAATACATTTCAGCAAAGCATTACAATTGATTTTTTTTGTTTTTAAGGAGTATAACTTTTTATGTGTGTGTGTGTGTGTGTGTGTGTGTGTGTGTGTGTGTGTGTGTGTGTGTGCGCGCGCGTGTGTGTGTGTGGATTTTAACTCCAGCAGCATGGCTACATAGAGATATAAACATGTATATTTTCAAGTATATTTTATGGAATAAATTTGTTATAAATTCTGAATGTGTCTTTCTCTGTGTCGTCGCGTTTGTTCTATGTTTAACTTTAGACATTTTAACTGGAAGGTTCCTGAATACAGTAGCACAAGGGTGTAAGGGCAGATTAGATAGATAGATAGATAGATAGATAGATAGATGAGGGGCAGAGGGTGTCAATTTGTGATATTGGGCTATACAAAAAAAAACTTATTTGATTTGATTTGAATACGGAAAAACAGTTTTCCAAAATCTCAACACTAGGCGGAAGTTTAAATTTTTTTCAGTTTTAGTGGTGAAATGTTTGAATTTGGACAAAATGCCAGTGACAAATTATTTTAAATTAATATATTTATTGTTTTTCCCTTTTTTTTTTCAACAAGAAGAATGCCACACAAATAACAATACACATATACAAACAATACTGTCAAAATTAATAAAAAAAAGGGGGCTTGAGGACGTATTAAATCAAAATGTGCTGCATTTGTCCTATTATATTATTATTTCATGTAAATGTATTTCTTTAATGTTAAAAAAGTGTTTAGTTTTTATTGTTTCTTGAGAATATCCGACTTTAATAACAAAAACTATCGAATGTATTGACTGAAAAGAAACACATAAAATACATATAAAATGAGAAAAATCTGAATGGTGTGATTGGTTAAATCGCCTGTCAATCAAAGAGTCAGATGACGTATGAGTTGTCCTAGTTAACCAATCGGTTAGTTAGACCCGCCTTCCATTCCCGTCTACCTACGTGAGGGAGCTACTACGCAAAATCGCTCTTTTCGGGAGTTGGATGTGTTACAACTTTCTGTTAGCTAATTTTCAGTGATTTGAGTGATAATTTAGACCCCAGAACCAGATATGTTAAGTGAGAAAAGAGTGAATTTCGACCCCTGTGAATTTGAAGTTGCTGCTAGCTGATATTAGGCTATTAGCAAGCAACCCTTTTGGAAGTATTTTTGCTAGCTACATGGAGAAATACCCCCCCCCCCCCCCCAACCCCCCCAAACTTGAAGTCCCGATGAGGCGAACCCGCAGCCCTACATTGAAGCAATTCCTAGGTGAGTCTATGTGAAAAAATATGACGTTAGAATTGTGTTTTTAAAGTTTAAAAATGATGGACTGCTATTGCGAAGTAGCCCCAGCTTAAACTCTGTAGAATAGCTTTTGTTGCGTTACAATTGGCGTGCCGTGATGTTGCTCTTGGTTTGCCAGTAGCGGGCAGACAGACGCTGTTTTTTTTTTTTTTTTTGCTATCTGAAGTTGCAGTGTGTTAAAGTGGCGGCAATACTGCTAATTTGCCATATACAGTGATGATAGCAATATGAGCTGTTGGCCTACAAATTGTGAATTAAATGAGCTAGCTTAAATTAGTTAAAACAAAACACAGGCAAATCTAACACTATAAAAGCTTCCCAGTACGTCTTCACCATATTTTCTTATTAACGTGCAATGACCAAAGTTGTCCATTGTGGCGCTGTTGCGGTGTCTGACTTTTGGTCCGCATCTCAGACTGGAATCAAAGGAAGAACATTTAAACTTCGACTTTCTCCATGATTTTCCCAATGAAATTTCCTTCAATCCAGAGAGCGTCTGCGTCAGGTGGTGCCCTGAGACTTAAACAGGTAAATATTGCTCATTTTTGCATTTATAAAGGGGGTTGCCTAAGTTAAAATTACATACAGTCGTTGTAATTGTTTTCAGTTTTGCAGGAACGGCTCGTATTATCAGTTATTCATTTAAGTGAGTTTGCGAGGAGGACAGTTGATTATTCAAGGCAGTTTATTATTAATTAATTATTGCTAACCACATGCTGTTTTACGCTTATAATATCACAGTTTAGGGGCGTTGTTCTGCCCAACTCAAAGCCCGTCAAAAGTAATATGGTGCAAACAAGATTCGTTATTGTTATCCAGGCTGAAAGTATTGCTGCTCAATCTCAAGTAACGGTTCAGGGAAACATGAGGAAGAGTTATTCCATTCAGCTGCAGCGTCATTAGACGTTTATGAACAGAAAGCTGACTTTTACATGATTATACAACGCATACAACATGCTATAATTAATATTCCAAAAAACACAGCAATTAATTACAATTAAGGACATGTGTTCAAGCTTTAGGTACTATTTTAATTTAGAACATCTGTAATATATTAATTCTTCCTATGTATTTGTTTATCCTAATTAGTTGTATGAAAAAGCATTAGAAAATACATTAACTGTTAGATTGTATAGTAACGTGGATGTCTGTCTTCCAGGGAAGCTGAGTGTTTACCTCGGCATCTTTTCCATCCTGAAGGAGTAGGTGATGGTGTTCCAGGTGTGTTAACATTAAGTGAATTATCAATCTCTGATATATAAACTAAATACGCCTATCCTTGTATGAGGAGAATATGAGTCTCCTGAGAACAGACCCTCAACTCCAAGTCAATGGAGTCAATGTCTGTGTATGATAATAAAATTGTTGTAGTATTTTAGAATAACATGCTATAATCATTCAAATGGCAGCCCACACCCTTGTATGACCAGTGGCCGAGAAACTGAAAGCAGGAAATCCACGTCATCTGGTTAGTTAATGTATTGAAGATGGCGAATCAAACCTTGACAAATGTTATCTAGTTGATTTAATATTGAAATTGTTTTATTTTGCTGCAGATTGTGCTGAAGTTTCTCAACACAGTGAAGAGTGAGGCACATAGCTGCTCAAAACGGGGCAAAGCACTGGAAATACTGGTACAGGCATGGCAGACAAAAGCATAGTGAGTACTCTCAATAATTTTATCCCTTAAGGCTTTTGTCCAGCAGCTGTAATTGCACATAGAGACCAGAAGAGGGCGCTATGCTTCAACACATGTTGAGGTGATGACACAGTTTACTGTCACATTCCTCAGGTCAGGTGTGGAGCAACATGAATCCCTCTGAATGTTGGTTACCAGTTACATATGAGGAATATTCATTGGTTTTTGATGCTTTGCCAAGGGGTATGCTGCAACTTCTAAGAGATTCAGTAATCGTGGCTTCATGGTGGATTTAATAGTGGCATATTCCTTCACCACATATAAATTCTTGAATAAATACATTAGGGAATTACATACAACCCCACAAATAAGATGTCTATTTGCCCCCCCGGAAAGCTATTGCATTGGTTTTTGATGCTTTGCCAAGGGGTATGCTGCAACTTCTTAGAGGTTCAGTAATCGTGGCTTCATGGTGGATTTAATAGTGGCATATTCCTTCACCACAAATACATGCTTGAATAAATACATTAGGGAATTACATACAACCCCACAAATAAGATGTGTATTTGCCCCAAGCAAGCCTCTTTTGGGCTTCACTTTATGGAGAAATTAAGGACTATAGTTAAGGACAAATTTAGTTTTAATAATGAAATTAAACACGTTTCTTTTAAGAATCACATATATCCAGCACAAAAAAAAAGACATTTGAGAGGTTTAGACTTGATGTTGACTATTATTTTTTAATTGTGTGTGGCCTACACACATTGATAAAAAGAGATATAGCTAAATGTTTTGGGTGGATGTTCAGCTATGGAAAACCAGGCAAACAGTCCTATTACAGGACAAGACATACTTGTAAACTAGCTATTGTGGGCCCCCTTTGTTTACATAACCGTTTACAGAGCCTAGACTGTGTATTAACACCAGATTAACACATTACAACCTTATGGACAGGTAGTGGATTGTGATGAAATAGTCACTGATTTTGATAAATGGTGATTTGGCTCCACCTTTAAGAAAAGTAAGGCTGTGTTTTTGAGAAACTACTCATGGACTGATTACACTTTATTTTTATATAGGCCTTTGTATGTATTCCTATTTATATACTTTTTTTTGGCATTTTTAATATGTATTAATCTATAGAGTAAAATGTGTTTTATAGCAGCATTAAAACAGATCCTATCTTTAGTTAAAAACAGACGTGTTGCTGCTCTCTGCACAGCTGACTGTCAAGCGTCATTCAATCTCTGCAAAAACGTCACCATGGCGACCAGGCCAAGAGCTGCCGTAGCAACATGCAGTTACTGTGGCAACAACGGTGACAGAGCATCACTGAAAAGCCAACATGGCCGTCTGTCTCTGTCAGTCAGTGATCAGAATCAAGGGAGTAGGTTTGATTTGGACATTGGTGGGGTCCGTGGGATATGAAAGTGCTTCCTAAAGTTGATAGGTTTTTTTTGTATTCGCAATGATAATTGAAAAAAAAATCAATAAATCGGCTTAATTAACATGTTTATAATGCATATCTGAATATCAAAAGAGAATATGCATTCTGTAATGTTATAGGTTAAAGCAACTAATGAAAGAAAATGAGTCAACTTAGAAGAGTTTTCAACTTTACTCTGGTGCAACTGTAAACAACATCAACAACATTGTAAATAAATATTTGTATTCTCTTTTACTCCCTGACCCTATCCTTGGCACTCTCCCTACTGCTCTCTCCATTTGGATCAGTTTCCTAAGAAATCACAGTATACATTTGACCACGCTGTAGCAACTACTGCAAACACACTATTAATATAGCCCTATTGTTATTCAGGTCATAATCAGACTAATATTTTACACAATGCTGAATCTCATGACTAACATATTAATCATTATTGAACCTCACCTGTGAATTTCCAGCCTCTCTTCCATCTCCTCCAGCCTCTCCTTCTCTAGCCTCTCCTTCATCTTCTACAGCATCTCCTCCTCTGTCTCCTTCTCTATCCTCTCCTCCAGTCTCTCCTTCTCTATCTTCTCCTCCTCTATCTCCTCCAGTCTCTCCTTCTCTATCCTCTCCTCCAGTCTCTCCTTCTCTATCCTCTATCTCCTCCAGTCTCTCCTCCTCCAGTCTCTCCTCCTCTATCTCCTCCAGTCTCTCCACTGTCTGTCACCTGACAGAAGTATGTTGATGCATGACATATGAACAGATATATTAGGGTACATACATGGGTAGACAAAATGTTCACACAATTATTATGTTTTATTCCCCCAAAATATGTATGTATAAAATCACATGAGCATCTGCAATGTGCTTGTTGTTACTGTAAATGAGAGGGAAACCTTGAAGGAAAATAAAGGTTATTCAATTTAATTAATGTTTATTTATCCCCAAAACATTTTTTAAACCATTGCTCCCTTTCCACACAAATAAAACATGAAAATAATGGTAGGCCTATAGGCCTACCTTAAAATGCGGATCTCTTTGGCATTATAGCCTATGCTGACTAATAATCAATATCAGTAGGCTATTGTTATGGCTCTAAAATATATAACCTTTTAATTAACTTACACGTTGACTTCTAAAGAAGTCTCTTATGTCCAGTTTTCGTTTCTTCGACATCCTACACACACACACACACACACACACGCACGCACGCACGCACAGCGCGCGCACACACAAGCATAAAACACACACAAATATAGCCTAAGTGTTACTGCAAATGACATCACTGATATTAAAATCCGTCTCGCTGACGTGACCGAAGGCAAAACTTACACTCGCAGATGCACATATTAGCTATGCACTGAGGCGTCCTGTTGCTCCTCCTGTCTTAGCAAGTTGCCGGTAGCTTTTTTTTTTTAACAAGCAGATGGATTGACAGCGGGGACGGCCAATCAGGTTGAATATAGGTTTGCGGGAAACCGCTACAGCCAATCAAAGCGCGATAGTTGTTTAGAGGCGGGACTTCTAGCAGAGACTGATTTGTAACCCTTTGTGTACTATAATTATTGCCTAAACACAGTAGAGGCTGGATTTTGGTAGGGTCGGGACCCTACCGTCCCTATATAATCCTACGCCCTTGATCAGAATAATAGTTCTAACAATTAGATTTAAAACACATTTACGACTTGACTTAGGCTTTTTCTCACTTTTTCTTATTTAATTTTTTTACATCTTCATACTACTTTAGCTGATTCATACATTCAAGCCATCAATGTAGTTTAGCTGCAAGTCCATAAAAGGACTATTTCACATTTTTAAAGTTTTTTTTCATGTCTTTTAACTTAATGTTTATATCATTTCAGCCATAAACTCTATTCAAACTTCTAAATATTATACTAGCTTACGTTGTGTATTCAACTTTTCAACTCATTTCATACTAATAAGACCTTTTTCTTTTAGTTTTTACAATTGTTCATACTCAGCTATCCAGTTTAGCATTTTCAGCATCCAGCATTCATTTTTTTTGTTACATTTATTACACCCTTAATGCACAAGATTGACTTATGCTTATTTTTTAGCATTTACAAATTACGAACACACATGAAAATACTCAAGTGAAGTTTCTATAATTTAAAGTATGAAGCGAACACATTTCTCACTCAAATTTGTCTTTATTGATTAATTGAAAAACAGAAAGTTTGCAGAATAAGATACAGAGCTCCAATATTTAATTAGTCGTTAACATCATCATATTATCAATACGACTTTGGTTTGATTTTAATTTCACTGATTGTTAAACACAATGAACCCATATTACCCATATATAACCCATATTGATACTTCCTGAAATGGCCAGTAATATAACTGTAAAGAAAAAAATCTAATTGTTTTATATATATCGAAGAAAAAGAGAATATAGGTTCAATAAACCATCACCAAAATGATTACAACAACTTGAGTATATTTGGCCTTTTTGCACAGTATGAGTATTACCTGGGGTTGATATCACAGATGTATTTTATGACGAGATCTCACCAGGTAAAACTGATGCCGTGTGAATGGGGCTTGTTGGAATTGAGGTGATGGATTCTTAAACTTTCACTGATAAAAACAGACGTACTCAGTGCTGCCCTTATTGCCTGAGTTGAGATTTTTTTCAACAACAGTGACACCAAAAATTTCAAAAGCTTTTGTAGCATTTTTGTCGAGCAGCAGCAAGATGGCCTTGATGGGCGCGCCGCTACCCTTTTTCTTGAACCACAGGTACACTGGGTGCGCTGTTCCTGGCCTTTCGTTGAGGTTCACACTCACCCATGTGTACCCCTGCACCTGACATTCCTGTTGCTCCTTTTCATTGGTGGAGATTTGCAGATCGGTGAGCTCACGTTTGGTGGGATTGTTGCTTCCCTCTTTCTTGAACCACAGGTGCACTGGGTAAGCGTTTCCTTTCCCCTCGTTGAGCTTCACACTCACAGGTCTGTACTTCTGCTTCAGACATTCCTGATACTCGTCTTCAGTGGTGGAGACATGCAGGTCGGTGAGCGCACGCTTGGGGTCGGTGGTCTGACGGTACCAGATGAAGACAGACGGTCCTCCTGCTCCCCTATTAGTATCTTCATCCACACGGATGTAACCTTTCTGGAAGTTTTTACCATCTAAAATGTAGGTATCAGTGGCGATGACATCACAGATGAAGGTTTGCACTACTCTCTTCACCCACAAGTGGATCACGTCCCCACCAGCGTTGCGGTTCAGATCACAGGCCAGTCTCTCCCAGCCGGCAGCCAACAACACGGGTTCATCTTTTTCAGCGGTTGTGGCAGTTATGGCCTCTATGGAATTATCGTACTCTGTGGACCCTCTGAAGTACCACAGGTAGATGGAATCGCCGCCTGCTCCTTCATTGAGATTCTTAACGATCTTGGTGTAACCTGCATTGATCAGGCCTACGGCCATCTCATCGTTGAATGTGACTTGAAGCCTAGTGATTGGTGCCTGGGAGGCTTCAATCTTGTGCCAAAGAAAGATTTGATTTCCTTTTGTCCCCGCGTTCAGATTGACATGGAGTTTTAGAAAACCCTGCGCTATGAGGTTTTGCTCCTCAGTTGTATTAATGGACACATCAAGGTGGGTGATGATGGCGCCCATTGTGAGCAACTGAACACTGTGGGCAAGAAGAGCATAAGTAAACAAAGTAAGATGCATGACTTTCAAGGCAAGGCACAGCAGGCAAAATCTAAAAAAAAAAAAAAAAATTACTGGTAAATTGATAGATTTTAATCTTTTTTGCTTCCAAAAACGTGTCTTCTTTCATATTAGTATATATTAAAGGTCCAAAATGTACATTTAGGTATTTATTTGTTTCGTCTCCTAAACAACCATTTTTTAACGGCCGTTATCTCACCATCAGTTTGTCTCAAACGATAAACTAAATTTTTAACTTCTAAAGTATTAACAACAACAAAAATTCCCATCCTCATTCCAAACAATATTCTGAAGGTTATTGCAGACTGATTTGTTCATATTTTGTTAATTGTCTGATTTGATACATTTTCTCCTTAAAATTATAATAAAAGACTTGTACATAGTATTTTTTTATTTATAAAAAGAAAGTCTTCATCCAAAATATGTTCAGTAAAATCCATGGACTCTATGTAGTAAAAATAAAACAAAGATTGTTACTCTGGATTTATCCAACATCTAGATGTTTTTTTTAAAGAGAACATTTACGCATTAGTTAGATGTTGCTAAATTTGCGTATTTATTCGATCTTTTCAAAAACTAAAAAAAATTTAATGGAATAAAAATACATTGTCTAGAGATAAATGTGAATAAATAATAATAAATTCTCAAATACTTACGTGTGCTGAAGCTGAGAGTGAATGACAGACTGGAAGAAGTCAACTGTTGTGCTGAGTTCTGATGTACGTACCCAAAGTGCGCTGGATTTATATAGAGAACTGAGTGCTGGCGCTTGTTGTTACACAACCACTTCTGTTGAATTCTTTAGTCAGTCCTTCCCACTTTAAACCTAACAAAGGAATGTTTGGCACCACTTTGAGGAAGAAGTATGAATAAGACAAAAAAGAAAAAACCTTAAACACACAGACGTTTTTTACGGCTATACTTGTGAGGACTTTCTGAACCATTTTTTTGGTTTCAGCTGAGAACCAACTTTTCATGCCCTTGTGCACTGCGCCCCGACCTTCCAGGGACATTTCTGATGACACTAGTTGAGGACGGATCACAGGGCCCAACCTGCTGCCCCTGGAAAGATTGTTGGGTGGCCCCGCCAGCTTAGAGTTTGCCACAGCCTGTATGTGACCCGAGCACTGACATGCAGCTGTGTGTGGGAATGCTGCAGACCCAGACTCTAAAAGTAGCCCTGGTAGTATATTAACAAAACCTAAATCAAAACATATTTTAATTTGTTGAGATATTGGAGCTCACCTAAAAAGACTACAAATCTAAAACAACTGATGAAAACACTATGAGCAAAGAACTAAACATTTTTTGGGGTATTTTTCATTATTCCTTCCTCAAAGTCGTGCCAAGCATCGAAAAAATGCTCCCTGGGAAAATGTGCACCTGTGTGTCTTTGTTCAAGGCGCTGGGGGCGCTTGTGGTGAATGCGTCCCCCTAGAGCAGGGGTTCTCAAACTTTTGATAACTGAGGGCCAATTTAGGAACCCAACATTGGACCGAGGGCCGCCGAAGGAAAAACATTTAAAAAACTGAAATCTTTTCAATGGCCAGGTTGCGTCTTTACAGTTTACATGTATTGGTCTGCATCCAGTAATGTGTAATTAACATATTTCAATTAATTAATTAAGGGCTAGGTTTCATTTCAACATTGGGGGGGGGGACATTAAAAGCGGGGGTCTGGGGGTAGTCCCCCCGAAAACTTCATTTTGTGCATTCTGGTTAATTTGTATGCAGTAATTTGTTTCCTCTGTATTTATTTATGGTGGACATGTTAAGGAAAAGACAACTAGCTCCCATTGACGCAAATCTAATGGAATATAAATCAGTAAGGCACTGAGGCATTCTGTATTGCATTCAAATACTTATTCTACTTTATTATTCAAAACTTTCTGCACATTGAAAACGTATCACCTTTTGGAGTTTTTTTTTGTAGGACTCACTACTCATGATGCAGCAGCAGTATTAACTATTATGACACTATACATTGGAAATAAACCGGGTGGGCTATCAGCAGTCAACTAGGCAGATAGTTCCATGGCTATCAGCAGCTAGCTAACGTTAGCTTGTTAGCTAAACTTTAGGCAGAAGAGTTAGAAACGTGAAAAGTCTGCAAAGGTGAGGTGAGCCAAGCCCTCCTTGTTGATATAAACTGCTGCAACCACGCTGTCTGTCACCAGCTGCACATGGCGACATGAAGGCATGGTTTGTAGTTCTGTAGAGTGAGTTTGGCTGTTGTCAACTCTAGCACATTGCTGTTCCAGCACTCCCCACTTCCTCTGCATTTCTGATGACACTAGTTGACGGAACAAAATAGTATTGGTCTTGATGAATAAAAACCCCCCTTTTTCTTTTGCGCGACTCCTTCCTCAAAGTCGTGCCAAAAACACCTTTGTTTTTTGGCCAAAAGCACGAGGGACTTTCACAGAACTGATATAAATCTAAAACAACTGATGAAAACACTATGAGGAAAGAACTAAAACATTTTTGGGGTATTTTTCATTACTCCTTCCTCAAAGTCGTGCCAAAATCACATTTGTTTTTTTGGCCAAAAGCACGAGGGACTTTCACAGAACTGATACAAATCTAAAACAACTGATGAAAACAGATAAACACATTTTTTTTTGGTATCTATCATCAATCACTCACATGCCAAGCATCGAATGAATGCTCCCTGGGAAAATGTGCACCTGTGTGTATTTGTTCAAGTTTTTAAACATTTTATATTATCATTACTCCTTCCTCAAAGAGTACCTATCATGATTTTTTTTCGGGTTCACACTTGCATTGCAGTTTAGCTTCTCTGCGAAAACGTTCAGTTTAGAGCCTGAACACAACTCTCTTTAAGATCTCTCCGTCTGCCCCCTGCCTGGAACCTGGCCAATCACAGCAGACCTGGTCTGTTGTGATTGGCCAGGTACCCTCATAGCAACCGGATGGCAACAGGCACCTCCCCATGGCTTCACGTTACACTGAGTGGACTGCAGTGCAAGCGCGGCAGATTTCAGTCGCCTGTTTGTGTACACGCTTCCACGTTCTAGGGGACTGTGTTAACGCGTTTGACAGCCCAAATTTTGAGATGAAAGATTTGTATTTCGATGAACAGTAGCCTGAGCCTTAATCATCCAAAACAAAAGAAAGGCCTGACATATTTCACTTTGTGTAATTAATCTAGAATATATGAAAGTTTCCCTTCCTCAATAGACTTTCCATGATATCCAACTATACACTTTTAGACTGCTCACTGTCAACTCTTTTATCATTGAACAATACAGGGGCATCAAGATCAATTGAAAAGAGAATACAGCTGCTTTCATGAAATGGAACAGCCCCCTCACTTACGGTCTAAACTAGCAAGGTATTGTGGGAAAATGGGTGGTCTTTTCCATTTCTGTATCAGTAAATCTGTGATCGATCTCGGGGTCTACTTCAGAAAGCCGTGGGCTGGCATTTCACAGAATAGCTTTCAACTAGCTTGACAAAGCAGCCCCTTTTCATCCTGGATTGGCATTTAAGCAAATGACAAATCCAAGGTGCCCAGACTAGACTTGGTCAAGGCTGGCTTTATCAATCGTCCTGGACATCTGAGTTCCACTTTCGTGAACTAGGCCCCTGGAATGGATTGGCCATCGGAGTACCGGAAGATTTCCTGGTGGGCCGGTCTATCTATGGGCCGACCGAGTGGTAGGATTGTCCCACGGGTTTGTCTCTTGTTTGAACACTAGGCGATCACACCCCTAGCCCTCGGCTGACCGGCCCACAGAGTGGCGAGAGGAAGCATGATTGGGTCCACTGGTTTTGTCTTTCATTACAGTTTAGACGGCCGCTAAGCAACGCAAACCTTCAGACCGTTTTGCCCATTAGCCCCTGCCAGCTTAGGTAGGAGGACTAGCTGCACTACCTGTATTCAGGGCAGGGAATGCATACCACAGGGTTGTCCTGCCCCAGGGAGCAAGGATCACTTTTAGGGCTTTCACCCCAACTTAACTCTTTACAGTTTACGCATGCCCCTTGATGACGTCATGGTATTTTTTGGTTTCAGCTGGGAACCAACTATTCAGGTTCAGAACCAATTTGGTTCCAAAAGTAGCTTCCGGAATCGGCACGGAGCCTTGCCAGTGTGACAACCCTATTGGTGAACTCCCTGGAGTCCCCCTAGAGGCTCACCATCTCAGGATAGAAGGATGAATAAAAAAACGACTTTACTTGAATTCCCCCCCCCCTTCCTTTAGCGCGACTCCTTCCTCAAAGTCGTGCCAAAAACACCTTTGTTTGTTTGGCCAAAAGCACGAGGGACTTTCACAGAACTGATACGAATCTAAAACAACTGATGAAAACACTATGAGGAAACAACTAAACATGTTTTGGGGTATTTTTCATTACTCCTTCCTCAAAGTCGTGCCAAAAACACATTTGTTTGTTTGGCCAAAAGCACGAGGGACTTTCACAGAAGTGATACAAATCTAAAACAACTGATGAAAACAGATAAACACATTTTTTTTTGGTATCTATCATCAATCACTCACATGCCAAGCATCGAATGAATGCTCCCTGGGAAAATGTGCACCTTTGTGTATTTGTTCAAGTTTTTAAACATTTTATATTATCATTACTCCTTCCTCAAAGAGTACCTATCTTGCTTTTTTTTCGGGTTCACACTTGCATTGCAGTTTAGCTTCTCTGCGAAAACGTTCAGTTTAGAGCCTGAACACAACTGTCTTTAAGATCTCTCCGTCTGCCCCCTGCCTGGAACCTGGCCAATCACAGCAGACCTGGTCTGTTGTGATTGGCCAGGTTTCCTCATAGCAACCGGATGGCAACAGGCACCACCCCATGGCTTCACGTTACACTGAGCGGACTGCAGTGCAAGCGCGGCAGATTTCAGTCGGCTGTGTGTGCACACGCTTCCACGTTCTAGGGGACTGTGTTAACGCGTTTGACAGCCCAAATTTTGAGATGAAAGATTTTTATTTCGATGAACAGTAGCCTGAGCCTTAATCATCCAAAACAAAAGAAAGGCCTGACATATTTCACTTTGTGTAATGAATCTAGAATATATGAAAGTTTCCCTTCCTCAATAGACTTTCCATGATATCCAACTATACACTTTTAGACTGCTCACTGTCAACTCTTTTATCATTGAACAATACAGGGGCATCAAGATCAATTGAAAAGAGAATACAGCTGCTTTCATGAAATGGAACAGCCCCCTCACTTACGGTCTAAACTAGCAAGGTATTGTGGGAAAATGGGTGGTCTTTTCCATTTCTGTATCAGTAAATCTGTGATCGATCTCGGGGTCTACTTCAGAAAGCCGTGGGCTGGCATTTCACAGAATAGCTTTCAACTAGCTTGACAAAGCAGCCCCTTTTCATCCTGGATTGGCATTTAAGCAACTGACAAATCCAGGGTGCCCAGACAGACTAGACTTGGTCAAGGCTGGCTTTATCAATCGTCCTGGACATCTGAGTTCCACTTTCGTGAACTAGGCCCCTGGAATGGATTGGCCATCGGGAGTACCGGAAGATTTCCTGGTGGGCCGGTCTATCTATGGGCCGACCGAGTGGTAGGATTGTCCCACGGGTTTGTCTCTTGTTTGAACACTAGGCGATCACACCCCGAGCCCTCGGCTGACCGGCCCACAGAGTGGCGAGAGGAAGCATGATTGGGTCCACTGGTTTTGTCTTTCGTTACAGTTTAGACGGCCACAAGCAACGCAAACCTTCTGACCGTTTTGCCCGTCAGCCCCTGCCAGCTTAGGTAGGAGGACTAGCTGCACTACCTGTATTCAGGCAGGGAATGCATACCATAGAGTTGTCCTGCCCCAGGGAGCAAGGATCACTTTTAGGGCTTTCACCCCAACTTAACTCTTTACAGTTTACGCATGCCCCTTGATGACGTCATGGTATTTTTTGGTTTCAGCTGGGAACCAACTATTCAGGTTCAGAACCAATTTGGTTCCAAAAGTAGCTTCCAGAATCGGCGCGGAGCCTTGCCAGTGACAACCCTATTGGTGAACTCCCTGGAGTCCCCCTAGAGGCTCACCATCTCAGGATAGAAGGATGAATAAAAAAACGACTTTACTTGAATTCCCCCCCCCCTTCCTTTAGCGCGACTCCTTCCTCAAAGTCGTGCCAAAAACACCTTTGTTTGTTTGGCCAAAAGCACGAGGGACTTTCACAGAACTGATACGAATCTAAAACAACTGATGAAAAAAGATAAACACATTTTTTTTGGTATCTATCATCAATCACTCACATGCCAAGCATCGAATGAATGCTCCCTGGGAAAATGTGCACCTTTGTGTATTTGTTCAAGTTTTTAAACATTTTATATTATCATTACTCCTTCCTCAAAAAGTACCTATCATGTTTTTTTTCGGGTTCACGTTCAGTTTAGAGCCTGAACACAACTGTCTTTAAGATCTCTCCGTCTGCCCTCTGCCTGGAACCTGGCCAATCACAGCAGACCTGGTCTGTTGTGATTGGCCAGGTTTCCTCATAGCAACCGGATGGCAACAGGCACCACCCCATGGCTTCATGTTACACTGAGCGGACTGCAGTGCAAGCGTGGCAGATTTCAGTCGGCTGTGTGTGTACACACTTCCACGTTCTAGGGGACTGTGTTAACGCGTTCGACAGCCCAAATTTTGAGATGAAAGATTTTTATTTCGATGAACAGTAGCCTGAGCCTTAATCATCCAAAACAAAAGAAAGGCCTGACATATTTCACTTTGTGTAATGAATCTAGAATATATGAAAGTTTCCCTTCCTCAATAGACTTTCCATGATATCCAACTATACACTTTTAGACTGCTCACTGTCAACTCTTTTATCATTGAACAATACAGGGGCATCAAGATCAATTGAAAAGAGAATACAGCTGCTTTCATGAAATGGAACAGCCCCCTCACTTACGGTCTAAACTAGCAAGGTATTGTGGGAAAATGGGTGGTCTTTTCCATTTCTGTATCAGTAAATCTGTGATCGATCTCGGGGTCTACTTCAGAAAGCCGTGGGCTGGCATTTCACAGAATAGCTTTCAACATGCTTGACAAAGCAGCCCCTTTTCATCCTGGATTGGCGTTTAAGCAACTGACAAATCCAGGGTGCCCAGACAGACTAGACTTGGTCAAGGCTGGCTTTATCAATCATCCTGGACATCTGAGTTCCACTTTCGTGAAATAGGCCCCTGGAATGGATTGGCCATCGGGAGTACCGGAAGATTTCCTGGTGGGCCGGTCTATCTATGGGCCGACCGAGTGGTAGGATTGTCCCACGGGTTTGTCTCTTGTTTGAACACTAGGCGATCACACCCCTAGCCCTCGGCTGACCGGCCCACAGAGTGGCGAGAGGAAGCATGATTGGGTCCACTGGTTTTGTCTTTCGTTACAGTTTAGACGGCCACAAGCAACGCAAACCTTCTGACCGTTTTGCCCGTCAGCCCCTGCCAGCTTAGGTAGGAGGACTAGCTGCACTACCTGTATTCAGGGCAGGGAATGCATACAACAGGGTTGTCCTGCCCCAGGGAGCAGGGATCACTTTTAGGGCTTTCACCCCAACTTAACTCTTTACAGCTTACGCATGCCCCTTGATGACGTCATGGTATTTTTTGGTTTCAGCTGGGAACCAACTATTCAGGTTCAGAACCAATTTGGTTCCAAAAGTAGCTTCCGGAATCGGCACGGAGCCTTGCCAGTGTGAAAACCCTATTGGTGAACTCCCTGGAGTCCCCCTAGAGCAGGGGTCTCCAAACTTTTTTCACTGAGGGCCACATACAGAAAAATCTACGAAGGGCCGGGCCACTTTGCAAAAATAACACATTTATCAGGACATGTAGCTGTTCTGATGTTTAGTTTCATAGTGTCTTCGTAAATTGTAATCCTTCTTCACGGCAACACTTTCCTTGCACATTAAACAGACACATTTCCCCTCTTGTTTATATGCCAATGATACACCCGGTGTTTTCTGCCTTTGCGTCCAATGTCCAGCAGGGTGAAAATATTATCCAGCCGAGGTCCCGACCCTCCTAGGGGTGTCCGGGGGTATGCCCCCCCGGGAGATTTTTTAAAGTTTTTAAAGCGACATGCATGAATCTGGTGCACTTTGAGAGGGAAATTAAGAGGCTAAATCTGAAGAATTTTGTATGAAAAAAAAATGGAGACACTGTGTCAGATGAATTAGAAGCTATTGGAGAAGGACGCATAGATTTTCCATAATAATATTAATTTAAAATAAAATATTATGCAGTAGGAATGGGCTTGTTGCTCATTTTCTTTTATGGGACATATTTCTCTGTAATATAATGAGTGCATTTAAATTATTTAAAAATTAAAAGCGCCATATTACATTATATTTTTAAAATATGCCACGGGCCAATCAATCAGTGTTTGCCACCCCTGCACTAGTGGGTTAACTAAGAAATGCAAAAAAAATAAAAATAAAAAAAAAAAATTCAAAGGGCCATATTACATTATATTTTTAAAATCGGCCGCGGGCCAATAAAAAGCGGGCCGCATTTGGCCCGCGGGCCGTAGTTTGGGGACCCGTGCCCTAGAGGCTCACCATCTCAGGATAGAAGGATGAATAAAAAAACTACTTTACTTGAATTCCCCCCCCCCCCCCCCCCCCTCCCCTTCCTTTAGCGCGACTCCTTCCTGAAAGTCGTGCCAAATACACCTTTGTTTGTTTGGCCAAAAGCACGAGGGACTTTCACAGAACTGATACGAATCTAAAACAACTGATGAAAACACTATGAGGAAACAACTAAACATGTTTTGGGGTATTTTTCATTACTCCTTCCTCAAAGTCATGCCAAGCATCGAAAAAATGCTCCCTGGGAAAATGTGCACCTGTGTCTTTGTTCAAGGCGCTGGGGGCGCTTGTGGTGAATGCGTCCCCCCAGAGGCTCCGGGTAGAGCCTCCAGTCTCCTGGGCTCAGGCCTCTTGAGGACCAGCAGTCCAGTCCAGGGATAGAAAGCCTGGAGACGCCCACTCCCTCAGCTTGTGAAAAGTCTGCAAAGGTGAAGTGAGCCAAGCCCTCCCTGGTTGTTGATATAAGCTGCTGCAACCAAGCTGTCTGTCCCCAGCTGCACATGGCAACATGAAGGCATGGTGTGTAGTTCTGTAGAGCGAGTTTGGCTGCCTTCAACTCTAGCACATTGCTGTACAGGGGCCAGGCCCAAAGCTGAAGCTGCCAGTCCGTCCAGACTAGCGTCTGTGTTTGACTTTTTTTTTTCGGCAACCGTGTTAACACAGTACATTTACATCGCTTATTTTTTGGGAGAGACGCGGGTCTCTCTCGGGTCTCTAAGCTTTAACTGATAGAGAAATACTCTGTTGAGTCGTACCAGCAGCTTTCACTGTAGTTTCACGATTTCCCGGTCTGTCTCTTTCAAAATAAAACATGTGGAAATGTGAAGAAATAAAAACGGACAAAAAAGGCAATGAGGCACACGGATTACTGTTGAAACTCAATATTAATCATATGCATCATAAAATGACATGAAACAACTTCAGATTAATGGTGATTATCTAAGAAGACTATGTAGAAAGACAGGGCAGTGCTGCAGCAGCAGCTGAGACGTTGTACGTGTGACCGACAACAGGGAGAGAGATGCAGCAGTAACAGACGCAGACGCGCTCCAGAGACGCAGGATGTGTGTTCCAGGCCTAACACTGACATGCAGCTGTGTGTGGGAATGCTGCAGACCCAGACTCTTGGTTGTGTATTAACAAAACCTAAATCAAAACTTATTATAATTTGTCCAGATTATATTGGAGCTCTCCTAGAAAGCCTTACTTCTAAATGTATGTCATATTTTGGTGTCTTAAGTTTGGGATGCATGCCTAATATCATCACATTTACATATATGTCTGTCAACATGGCTATGGTTTGAAAAATATAGGTTTTTACAGTTTTTAATGCTTTCAAATTGAGCCATTTTTTACATACAAGTTTGGGTGTTTGAAGTTTGGCTGTCTGTACACAGACAAACAAACCATAATTTCTCAATATCTACATATACACCACACACTGGTATCCCTACCAACACATCAACACCATTTAGGTTGAAATATTTTTTGACATTGACCTTTGGGGGGCAACAATATTGCAGGACTGACAACCAGGAAAATAGCCTGTCATTCAACCCCATGTAAAATATACCTAAAGGGCACCACCTAGTAGTTGGGGTGAAAATCACAAATTTCCATGCCTTTTGTCAAGGATGAAAGCACAAAATAATAGAAAAATATATTTTATGTTGGTTTGTCAGCAGGATAACATTTTGAAAAAACGGCTGTTTTGAATGGAAGTGAATGACGGCAGAAAATGGTCCCAGGGTCTCCTGTGTAACAAAAAAATGTCCTGCCTTTATTATAGGTGCTATGAAGTTGCCGAGTAGAAATTCAGAAATGATCTGCATAAAAATTAACCCTGGACAAAATGTATTAGGCTAACATAAGCACAGCCAAAGTTATTCAAAAAACTAAACAAAAAAAAAAAGGCCAAATGGCAGAAAATGGTGCGAGGGGTGCATGAGGGTTAAACAAAGTAGTATCGGTCTTGAGTAATACTATTATTAAAAAAAACTTTACTTTCACTCCCCCCCCCACCCACACTGTGAGCATGAATCCTTCTTCAAAGTCTTGCAGGTGGGACTTTCACAGAACTGTTACAAAATTTACAGAACTGATGAAAATACTTAGATAGGGGGGTTCAAATCCCACCCGGGTCAGTTCTCTGCATGTCTTTTCCTCTTTGCTCCATTTGTACTCTGTCTCCACAAGTTGATCTAATAAAGCAAAAAATGCAAAAAAAAAAAAAAATGCAAACTACTTAAAAAAAAAACTTAAATAGAATATACACGGAAGAAACTAAACATACAAACATTTTTGTTATTTTATGGCACTTTTGTTAAAAAGCCTTTTTGTGACCTTTTTATTTCCTTACTTTGCTCTTTTTCTTGTTCCATACTTTCTCAAAGTCAAAAAAAGGCCATCTTTGTTTGTTCGGCTCAGAGCAGGTATGACTTACAAATAACTAAAATACTCACACACACTCCTGCACAAGCACAGTCACTCAATAACACACAAACACACACACCACACACACTATCACGCACACGCACATACACACAGACGCTGCACAGGCATCTGAGATTTTCACTATAGACGTAAAAACATTTTTTTTCAAAGATAATAAAAATATTTTGACTTTTGTTCATACCCGAGACGACAATAAATAAATAATAAATACATTTGCAGTTTAAAGTAAAAAGACGGAAGGAAATTTGGACACATGGTGAGTTTGAGTGAAGTCTTGTCATCCACTTGTCATTGTCCCTTCAGTAAAGCAGCTCTGGCACCCTCTAGTGGCCAATACAGAATAATAAACTACAGAGTCACATGGTAGTCTGTGTTGCTGCATCGAATCTCAGTCAGAACAAACTGAATCTATTTCAATAACAAAGATGTTTTACTGTTTGCGAAGCGGGTAGGGCGGTCACTGGGTTACAGGGTTGGTGGTTGGATCCCCCGTCTCCCCGCCACATGTCCAAGTGTCCCTGGGCAAAGAGACACTGAACCCTAAATGTCTCCTGATAGTTAGCTTGCACCCTGCGTGGTAGCTGCTGCTGCTATCGGTGTATGAATGTGTGTTGTGTGAATGGGTGAATGTGTACAAAACAATGTAAAGCGCTTTGGGTCTGTGGAAAAACCAGGGAAAAGTGCTATGTAAGTGGAGTCCATTCAGCATTAAAATAGATCCTATCTTTAGTTAAAAACAGACGTGTTGCTGCTCTCTGCACAGCTGACTGTCAAGCGTCATTCAATCTCTGCAAAACGTCTCCATGGCGACCAGGCCAAGAGCTGCCGTAGCAACATGCAGTTACTGTGGCAACAACGGTGACAGCATCACTGAAGAGCCAACATGGCCGTCTGTCTCTGTCAGTCAGTGATCAGAATTATAGTTCTAGATTTGTATTAACAGATCTATTGCTTCCTCCGTGTGTGTGTGTGTGTGTGTGTGTGTGTGTGTGTGTGTGTCTAAATGGTTATTATTATATATGTTTTCTAAAGGTTTTATTGTATACTGCTCAGGTCTGCTGAGGCCCAAGTGTCAGCATGTAGCCTTGCTCGCTCTTACTAGTATTACATATTAAAAATTACAAAAGTGTTAAAAAAACGATATACAGTATAGCCCCCTACTCATATAGCTAAATAGTTGGGGGGCTGTGTATGGTCAATGTCTTGTTTTCATTTCAAGTTGATGCCAAAGTTTAGTTTTCACTTTCATGTTGATGGTAAGGGTCTTTATAGGCCTAGGACCATTTCAGTTTGAGTGTCAAGAAACCAGACTTTTGGGGGGATGGGGGGGGTGAAAATGAATACCTTAAAACATTCATGATTCATTATAAAATCACTATTATAATATAATGAATGAGGTTTTTCTTCCCTCAGTCTTCCCTTGGCCCAGCTGTCCTGTTAATCCTAACCCTTACATTTTTACCATGTGTGATGTCACATGTGGGAAAATGTAGGGTTAGACAGTGAGAACATAAAACACTCTTTCTGCCTTTTCTCAGGCTAGGATGAACCGATTTCTAAATCGTTTGCACATTTATACTACATAGGATCTCAGATTTATATATACCTTCATATTTCCACCGGTTAAGTAGGTATTTTACACACTTACTTCACACATCAGTCTCAAACCTGAGCACAGAAACATAACAGTGCAGTCCAGTTGACCGACAACAGACTTCAGATCATCTTCAGGCAAATACACGTCTGATTTATTGCACACAATCCTGAAAGAAACAAACACAAAGATTCAAAGACCAGATAAACAAAATCTGAAGAACATAATCTCAGGGGCTTTAAACATTTACCTCAAGAATATAATTTTTTTCTGTTAACTTTCGAGAAGCGGACCGTTTTTGCAGTTATGTTTAAATGCTGTTATCTTGTGATAAAGAAAGGTATTGTCCTCTTATACATGTAGTGAATAAACTTGACAGTTCCAGACTGCGGTGAAGTTGTAAAGATATTGACTGAGATTTGAACTTCCGGGATAAATAAATCATAAAACGTAATTCAAAAAAACACAAATGATGCATCTTTACTCGTTAAAAAAATAAAATAAATACAGGACGATGATTTCAGCACTTGTGACACTTTCAATCTATTGAAATTCTTGTTCAATGCCTAGTAGCAGTTAGCATGCTAGGTTCAAACTGTATAAATAAAGCTGGTTTTATAATGCTCACAGTAGATTGTACACTAACATATACATACACTAGCATAGCAGGATGTTGGTGATAAGCAGAAGTAATCCATTCAAGGCAAAATAAAGGATAAAGAATAGTCTATTTGTAAAAAAATTATAATATGAATATAAAATGTACTTTTTACATCATACAGTGATAGTTGTTTCTAGATTGTCCACAAACCAAAGTTACACAATATCTTTGGCTAAACACTACTAATAAGTTTAGTATCAAACTTTATATTCCCTTTTTTTGCATGAACACACACGCACGCACGCACGCACACACACACACACACACACACACACACACACACACACACACACACACACACACACTTTAGAAAAAGAAACCCTTAAATATATTCCTTTTACAAGTCCAACGTCCTTTCTTCATTTCCTCCGAACCTCTCGACAGAATATGAAAATAAAAGTATATTTTTTTCTTATTATTTAACAAAGTTGCATTGAACACAGTTTCCTCATATACCACATAATTACAACATGATATTTAAACCCTGATTACACATTTCTTTCACATTAATCCAGCCACCTGTTTCTGACATAGATGGCTTTTAGTGGGGAGCTTGGACAGTCATTTCAAATTGATGTGAAAGTTTATGATTACACTTCCAAATTCAAGGTGAGGGTCTATAGCACAAATTTGATTTTAGTGTCAAGAAACCAGACCTCGTTATTATTATTATTATTATTATTATTATTATTATTATTATTATTATTATTATTATTATTATTATTATTATTATTATTATTATTATTATTATTATTATTATTATTATTATTATTATTATTATTATTATGTCCAAAATGGCCACCACCCAAATCATGAATTTTTTGAAGGTATTCATTTTCACACACAACAAATAATTGGTCTGGTTTCTTGATACTCTAACCACAATTGTTCTTTAGACTCTTACCTCCAATTTAGAAGTAAAAAAACAAAAACTTTTACATCAACTTCAAATGAAAAAACAACTAATTCCCCATATACGGCCCCCCACTATTTTGCTATATTGGCAAAGATGTCGATATTTGTAACCAGTGTGTTGTCAGACATAAAGTGCTGCATGTCTAGCCTACATGTAAGACCTTTCTATATATACGTATAGGCTAACTGAGTCTACGTGAATGCATGTAGTTTAAAACAGTACATGCAGAGACACCGGTGAAAGTGTTGACCAAAAAAGAACAACGGCATCTTAAAGGTGTAGTCAGTGATTCTGGAGAACACTTGTCGTCAAAATCTATTTTTTGTCAAAATCAGTGAATATCTGTCTGTACTGTGTGTGTGCTGAAAAACACATTGTGTTAATACACAGCCTAGGCTCTGTAAACTGGTATGTTAACACAGTAGCTAGCAACAATGGCTTATAGCTACGAAAATACAATGACTTGACACCAAATAACGTATCAGAGCCAAAGTATCTATGCCATTGTTGCTGCGGGTCGGTCATAGCCACTTTGTTTACATACCAGTTTACAGAGCCTAGGTTTTGTATTATCAGCAGATTCTTTTCAAGCAGACACACGGTAGGCTATGGACAGGTATCAGATTGTGAGGAAATATTCACTGATTTTGACACAAAGGGATTTTGACAACAAGCGTTCTCCAGAATCACTGACTCCACCTTTTAAGAAGGACTTAGGTGCTGTTTGATGATCAAATTCTGTTATTTTCGGATGTTCGATTCTTACATTTTATGGCACAGACACAGAGATGAAAAGGCAGTTAAACCAGAGAAGGAGACAAGGACATTTTTCAACTTGGTGTGATATTACAATGTAGTCACAGGAAATCTGGTGTGTGAAGAAATTGACCGATCCATCCAGTGCTTCTATTTCACAATTTCTCAGAGTTTAGGGTCCTTTCTCTTGTACAATCCTGCAAAAAAAAGTCATATAAGTCTTTATTTATAGGTTCTTGTCGGGCAGTAGCGTTGATTTGAACTCAAATGAGATTAAATCAGTTTGTCCATCGATGGCGAGATTGTCATACTCACGATATCTGTTCCTTAGCACGATTTATTGATCACTTGTTGGTTGTAGCTTTGGTCATATATGTCATATTTTCCCATTCCTCTTGTAATCCTTATTGGTCCAAACCACAAAACTGATACTTGTATGTTTGCAATTAGAATATTTCTTTGTGTCCAACTGTAACTGCTTTAGGAATAAAACCATTGCTAAGGTGGTTAAAATGCTACTGCAACTCAGAATTATTACACATCGGTCTGCCTGACGTTAATCGTTTATCTGTGTTTGTTTATTTTTTCTGAACGTGGTCCTAATACTCTTCTGCGTAACGGACCATAAGCTTTTGGCACGATTTCACATACAATAAAACAAGCGTGTGTGTGTGTGTGTGTGTGTGTGTGTGTGCGTGAGCCTGTGTTCTGCCTGTGTGTGTGTGTGTGTGTGTGTGTGTGTGTGTTGTCTGCCTGCCTGTGTGTCTGCCTGTGTGTGTGTGTGTGTGTGTGCGTGCCTGCCTGCTTGCGTGCGTTTGTGTATCAGACAGTAGTGACAGACAGCAGCGGGCTTGGACACAGTTGATTGTCGTTTTCCACTCGCGTCCCGTGCGTTAACAATTCTTCGACCGTCGTCCAATCATCGAGCAGTTTGCTGTTCCGCAGTCTGTTCTGCTTCCGGTGGCTGAGTTCCATTAGGGTCTGAGATGACAGTGACGCGTTAGGCTCCTCCCCCCCCACGCCTCGACGCTCGCGCTGTTGCCGTGACAAAGCAAGATGGCGGCGCCGCTCCGTGCGACTGCAGTATCTGCCCGACCATCGCCCGTCATCTCCCTCGTCCTGGACTCCTGAATAAAATAAAATCGAATCACATACAATTTAATTTACACAGCATTTTTTATACCCAGCGAAGGCATATAAGCCAAAAATATAACCGAAGTAGACTCACTTTTATCTAGAAATGATCTTTATACTACTTATCTTATTTTATCATTTTGCACTTATTAAGAGAGAAACATATTCCTCTGTGGCTTTGTTCGAAACAGTGTTTGTTCTATATTCTCAATGTTAGGACTTCCAGAAATGTTTTATTACAACAATAATTAAATTAGAGAAAGTTTGTGATCACCTTCCATGGCGATGCAATAAAGAAATAAAATTATTTAAGAAAATAATAATCGTTAAACAAGATGCAATGCATTGTGGGGCGGTTGAGTAGTAAAAGTTACCTATCGATCCATACACAAAATCTTCCCGGAAATTCTCATTCAGGCATTTTTCGCCTACACAAACTAGCCTACTCAACTACAACATACTCAAATTGACGTCAAAATTAGTATGAGTAGGACGATAGTAGACTGTTTCGAACACAGCCTGTATGTCTGGAACATAATGCAGAATTTGACTATATTGTTGACTTTACTTGACTTCCCAAACACTCACAAACACAACTGTCGTATTAAAACAAAAGACAAAACTCAAACTTGCCTCTCTGGCCGTCCCCTCTCACTTCCTCGTCCGTTGTGACCTCACTGCGTTCTCTGGCCAATCGGTAAGCCCGAGCTCGGAGCAGCTGGTTCCTGACTGACTTCTGATTGGACAGTCTGGATCGGGGGGAGGGGGGTGAGTGGGATGAGTGGGGGCTACGCGGTGGTGCCGCCAGTGTGCTGTATAAAGGAACTAATGCACTTTTAGGGGTAACCGAGCGATACCCAAGAGTCTGAATTCCGCGCCAGTCTGCAGACACCCCACTAGAGCCGGACCCTGGGCTCTTAGACAGCGAATCAGAATCTCTTCTACTCCGTGGAGAGCTCTGATTGGTGGGAATGCTGCTTCTTGGAGAGCTCTGATTTGTCGAAGAATTATTATTCCGTGGTGAATTCTGATTGGATGAAATATTCCGTGGTGAATTCTGATTGGTTGACATATTCCTCGGAGAGCCCTGATTGGTCAAGCTGCTTCTGTCGATGCTGAGGTGTGTAGTGGGGTAACTAGCCCTACTGCGCGGGCCTAGCGTGGTGTTGCTGGCTCCCGATTGGCTACTGTGGACTCGCTGTGGGTCTGGCATGTTTGGGTGACTGGCCCTCCGTCGACTCTGGCTGTCACTCAGATCTGTGATGGTTTGACTTCGGGAGGGAGTTTCGTTCATCCTGCCGGAGCCGCCTTGTTGCTTCTGCTGCTGCTGCTCCAACCACAGCGCCCTCCGCTGGCAAGGCTCGGTACGGCACCCTGCAGGCAGACAGAAAGGGTTACCGAAGAATGTACAGGTGAAACTCGAAAAATTTGAATATCGTGCAAAAGTTCATTTATTTCAGTAATTCAACCTAAATGGTGAAACTAATATATTATATAGACTCATTACATTCAAAGTGAGATATTTCAAGCTTTTATTTGTTATAATTGTGATTATTATGGCTTACAGTTTATGAAAACCCCAAATTCAAAATCTCAGAAAATTAGAATATTACATAAAATCAATAAAAAAAGGATTTTAAATACAGAAATGTCGGCCCTCTAGAAAGTATAATCTTGCATATGTACTAAGTACTTGGTTTGGGCCCCTTTTGCACAAATTATTGCCTAAATGCGGTGTGGCATGGAAGAATGTACAGGCTAGGAAGGTTTTTACAGGGTTTTTACTAGAAACTGTTTTCATGGTGTAGTCTCCAATGAACCTTTGCCATTACTGAATCTCCTCTTTTCAGCCTCTGCTTGGAAGTTGTAGTACTTGAGATGGTCTAGACAAGATTGGTCTTGAGACCACTTTTTTTTTTTTTTTTAATATTTTGTTTTGGCTTTTATTTTGTTATTGTAATTTTGGTTTTTACTAGAAACTATATTATTCCTGACAGTGCCTTTGCAAAATCTCTTCTTTTCAGCCTCTGTCTTAAACTGTCTGTAGACATTAGCATTAGATGTAGTATAAGGAAAGTGTTTGCTAACCCATGGAATGGGTAGATACTGTAGATAGATAGATGGATGGATAGATAGATAGATAGATAGATAGATAGATAGATAGATAGATAGATAGATAGATAGATAGATAGATAGATAGATAGACAGACAGATAGGTAGATAGACAGATAGATAGATAGATAGATGGATGGATGGATGGATGGATAGATACTATAGATAGATAGATAGATACTATAGATAGATAGATAGATAGATAGATAGATAGATAGACAGAGTATTTACTAACCCATGTTAGGGGAACGGGGTGAGTGGTGGCGGGGTAAAGTGGGGCTCCTCTCTGCCCTGTGGAAGTGAACTGTCGTGGTCGTGCTGTTACCCACAGTGCATCTGGAGGCCGGCGGTGATGTCATCAGCGTTGCCTCGGGGATGGACTCCAAATCCCAGCGTCCTCTCTGTTCTCGGGGGGAGTGGCCTATGAGCGGAGATGTTTTTTTTTTTATGATTTAAACAATTTTCCTGTAAACATGGCTTTAAAGCTATAGTGCGTATCTTTTTCATATAAATGAATGTCGGATACATTCAAGCCATCGCCAAATGAGTTGACACAAAGTTGATTAAGCCTATTATCAGCTCCACAAAATTTCTCAGTATGGAGGCGTTTACTAACTGGTTTCCCCCCCGACACTGGCGCAGGAGCTCAGCAAAAATCCAAAGAAGAGCCCAAGATAAGCTTCAGAAAGAACCTGGACTGTGTGTGTGTGTGTGTGTGTGTGTGTGTGTGTGTCTGTGTGTCTGTGTGTGTGTGTGTGTGTGTGTGTGGTGTGTGCGTGCGTGCGTGCCTGTGTCTGTGTGTGTGTGTGTGTGTGTGTGTGTCTCTACCTGAGCGTAGATGATTGTGTGCGTGGATCTTATGCAGTCGCCTGTGCTCCCCCGTCCCAGTACTGACGCTGTGAAAGCCCGAATCGCTCGGTTCAGACGAAATGAGAGATTCTGAGGAAGAGGAGGATCCCTGGGAGGAAGGGGTGTGGCCCGGCAGAGATGACATCGCGTCTGTATCGACTTCGGACATCGCCCCCTGGTGGTGGTGGTGGGGAGGGGGGCTGTCCGGTCCGCATCCCAATCCGCTGTCCAGTTCACTCAGCGGCAGATATCCCAAAACACGGTCGGAACGCCAAGCAGGGGGGTAGTCGGACTGAAGGGGAAATGAAAAGACAAGGAATTTTTAAGTTGGATTCAAAAGTGAATACCCCCCCATGGAGTCTCGGTCCTCTTCACAGCAGACCCGGGTTAGAATCCAGCCCGGGTCGTTCTCTGCATGTCATTCCCCTCTCTGACACATTCATCTCTATCTCTCCAAAAACTGTCTAATAAAGAAAATAATTACCAAAACTAATCTTTAAAAAACTTGAGAGCCAACATGAACTGCAAAAAGAAAGATAAAGGACATATCTAGAGCTATCTTTTTTGGCCCGACCCCTAACCCTAGCCCCTTGAAACAGACTGCCTAGGGGGTTTAAAGCTTCACAAATTAAATGGGATGTAAGAGATTAGCTACCTGTCTGGGGAAATTATTGGGATCCATTTCTTCTGCGTAGCAACCGATCAGACAACCCTCGGAGTTCGGCTGGTACGGCATCATTTCAGGACCCTGGAAAAGAAAACAAAAGGTGTAATAGGCCTTCTACATACTCAATCATATTGGTTTGTTTACTACACAATGCAATTGGATGTATTCGGGCATCCGGGTATTTTTGGCATAATGCATGTAAATATATATAATATTTTCCTGGCATTCTAAATAACAGGGAACATGGCTATCGCTCATGAAGTTCTCATATCTCTATATGGAGAAAATCCGCTATGAGATTTCAGGAAAAGTAGAACAATTTCAGTGTTTCCCGCAGGATTTTTTTCAGCAGCGTGCTGTGGTCCCCGAACCCTCTAGGGGGTCGGGGCATGCCCCCCGGCCGAATTTTTTTTGTACCCTGTACATTGGAATGCACGAATCTGGTGCACTTTGATAGGAGAATATGCACTTAAATCCTATTCACACAGTCCTGTATATTACTGTAGATAGGATTATTGGTGTTGTAACTTTGCCTTTTGTGTCTTCATTTACAGATTTTGACATTTTTGTATAGAAATTAATATTTAAACAAGAAATGCCACAACGCAAAAATAATTTGCACAATTTATTTACAGATTTTTGCCTAATGCTTAAACACTAAAAGTGGTTGCTATGCCCAAAGCATCACAACCTCTGACTTTTGTAACCATGCCCTAAACAAAAGCACCAACCCTACAAACACAATAAGTGCTTTGCACTGTGTTTGAAATTCTCCAACACACTTCTTTCAAAACCCTACACACTGTTTTTTACACAAGACACATTGTTCAAAAATTAAATCTCCTGCAATCATGGGCAAAACACCTCTCAGGATCTACCACTGCACCCTCTCTCTCTTGTTCTCCTTGCTTCTCTGTCACTTCTCTTTCCTCTCTTACATGGTCTACCTGTATTTTCTGTAATAAACTTGAGCACTTAAACAACAAGTAAGAAATGCTAGAAATCTTATTTGTTTCCTTCAAATTACCCTATATACATGTATTTTTAATGTTCAAATAATATCACCTAGCATTATGCATTCAAATCCAAAAGAAAATTCTCATTAGCTTGAAAGTTTGCTTCCCTAATTTGCTTTACTAACCTCAGCTCCTCCATCGTCCCCGTCTGCCTTTCTAATCACCCAGCTTTTTAGACTCATTTAACTATACATTGTGCACAGTGCATCCATTAAGAGCTTGTACCAGCCTTTTAACCTTTGAGCCCTAAGCCATTTTTGAGACGTTTTGGTTTGCCTGGATTTATTCTCTTATTAAGATTGCATTCATCACCCCTATAATGCATAGCTGTCAAGCTATCATTTATTTGGGTCACAACCTGGACTATCAGAATATGTGTGCTGCAGTGATGTCGTTTGAATGTAGGAAATTATCAATTAGACAGTAAAAAAGCAAAAAATATCTCACAATTATTTATTGATAACACAAAAAGGCAAATGTATTAAGCTTGTTATTGCTTAAAACACTTCTTCTTAGTCTTGGGAGTCAAAAAGTGATGAGAAAATTATAAAATAAATATAAGTTATACATAATAGAAACTATTCATGCTCTTTTAAAAAGTCCATAGGCTTTTTCCCTTTCCCTGCATTTATGCTAATGACCACATGCTTACAGGCGATTAGCATAAATCCCAAACTAAAATACGCGATGAAAACGGATTTTATATGGCAATAAAGAACAACATTGGATCTAACAGTATGGATTCATTTTTCAAAGTTCCCGAAAATACACACACACACACACACACACACACACACACCGTAGTCTACTAGAGGAAAAACGGCACGGTTGCGGTTTATAGCCTAGATAAAATAAAATAAAATAACGATAGGGCTCAGAGGGTTTTTAACACTGGTGGTCATGTAGCGACACATTTTAGCAACTTACTCTTTCTCTCTCTCTCTCTCTCTCTCTCTCTCTCTCTCTCTCTCTCTCTCTCTCTCTCTTTCCTTCTTTCTTCGCTCTTCCGCTTCACTCGCTGCTAGAATCAATAGCCTCGTTTGAGAACGAGCCGTCTTGCTAAGACCTGCGCAATTATGACACTCGTCTTGCTGAGCGCACAGCATTTTTGCTGACGTGCATCATAATTGCGAGGGTCTGAGCAAGACGGCTCCTGCTCAAACGAGGCTAATGTAACTTTGCAACCGTGTAGGCTACTACTGCCACACTTGCTGTTAGGTTATTTTTCTTCTTTGATGTTGGCTACGTGATGATGTGCCGCGTGCTGCGCAATTTACGTTACGTGCTGCCCATTTTCTAAAAGGAGCTACGTACAAAAAAAAAAAAAAAAAAAAAAAAAAATTAAAATGTGGAGGAGAAGGATTTTTATAGCAGCGGCGCACGTTCACTCAGCAGCGGCGCTGCGCCGCTGCTGAGTGAACGTGGGGGAAACACTGAATTTAAACAGATATGGCAGTCTTTCCTCGACAGTATAGCAGCACTGAAGTGACCTTCATGACACATTTTTTACTTTTTGTTGTTTGTGTGTTCGCTTTTTCAGTTGTGTGTTATGTTCCTTTAAAAGAGAAAAAAAAGTAAGTAAGTAAAAAAGTATTTAAAAAAAAAGAAAATTAAACTGACCGGGTAGTCGAGTCTGTCCAGGTGATCTAGGCTGTATGAGACGCTGGGCAGGTAGCTGCTTGCTTGCTGCTCATTGGACGATGGGTGCAGGTAGCTACTGGGTGGATACACATCCGGCGACATCACCATATGTCCGTTGGTGGAATATAGTTCCGGTGAAACAGTCATGTGACCGTAGTAAGGCCTGTGGAGTAAGGAAATGAACCAGTTATGTTTTATAGGGAAGTTATATCTTTGTGGAAATAATAAAAAAATAAAAAATCGCAATCAGTCATTTTTTTACAGGAATATTTTGAATAAAGTCATTTTTTAATTTAGGGATTTTCTTCGGACTTTGCACTTATGGCCACTGTGACTCAAAGATGAACTGAATAGATTTTGGAGGTCAAAGGTCAAAGGTTACTGTGACCTTCCGTATTGCGATCTCTCAGTGACCTTGTACCATATTCTAGCTTCCTAGGAGCTTTAACCTTCTGTAAAGTGTAACTAAACCCCAAAAGCACTTTTTCCAGCTTACAACCAATTTATAATAGAATGTAGTAGTGTTGTTGATAGTCAGAGGTCAAATTTTCCACATTTTAGTAAAAAAGTATGTTAATTCAACTTTTTGCCTACTACGAATGTACGGCCTGGCAGTATTTCTAGTCTTAAATTGTACTGCATTGAGCTCTAAGGGCCACCATACTTAACCCAAAATACTCAAATAAAAAAAGGGAAAAGCTTGGGGCCTCCGGTGGTGTAGTGGATAGAGCGTGTACCATATTGGCTCCGGCCTTCGTTGCAGTGGTCGCGGGTTCAAATCTGACCCGTGGACCTTTACTGCAGGTCATCCCCCCCCCTCTCTCTCTCTCTCTCTCTCTCTCTCTCTGTCTCCCCATTTCAACTCTGTACTATCTAATAAAGCTTGGAAATGCCAAAAAATAATATTAAAAAAACAAATTGAAAAGTTTTGCTGAAAACCCCAAAGCTTGTTGCTATGTCCTCAGTAATATCACTCTGTCCTTGCCCCAAACTAATCCTTCACCCCTACCACACACACACTCACACACTCACACACACACACACACACTCACTCACTCACTCACACACACACACACACACACACACACACCACCTACCCTTGCTGGGCTTGGTCTCCCTCCATCAGTCCCATTGCTCTCAGCGCTTCCCAATGTCTTTCAGTCGGTACATTGCACTCGACAGCACAGTGGGAACGCCTTTTCCTTTGGCCACGCCCCCTTCTGCCATCCTGCATCGTGATTGGCTGACCGTACTCATCCACATAGTGCACATTCTCCTCCCGCTGTCTGTGGTGGGAAGGTTCACGAGTCTTGGCCTGTTTCTAGAGGAAATTACAAAAAATCTTAAGTTTAGACCATTCTCGCATGAAATATAAAATAAATGGTAACGCTATATATTGTCGGTGAACATTTCTCATTTTATGAATAAAAAGTAAATAATTATGGAAAAGTTTAGCTGATCTTTGTGCTTTAGAAGTTGAGATTTTTGGTTCAGACTATTGAAATAAACTAATGTTGAGATAATGTCCGTTAAAGATGGTTGTATAGGAGAAATATACAGACGCAAACAGACAAGGTTTAGTCAAATAAACACCTGAATGTACATGTTGGACCTTTGATTTATACTAGTATGAAGGAAGACATGTTATGGAAGAGAAATAGACACAAAGGCACAGGGGGAAAAGTGGGAGTTTAGCCTCCAATTCAAGGTCAGTTACTTCTTTGGTTAATGCGTTTTTTTGACATTCATGAATACAATTCTGTTTTGTAACGTGGCATATGACTCATTTCACTCACGCTTTATATAAAAAGATTGAGCCATTTAGAATTTAACCAGGAGATGTCATCAAAGGTGTTGTTATTTAGTTAATGGTAAACGGACTTGACTTATATATTGCTTTTTTTTCGTCCAATTTCCTCAGCCCCAAATCGCTTTACATTTCTTACCACATTCAGCCATTCATACTCACACTCATAAACCGACTGCAATTAGTGTTAACACTAATTGCAGTCGGTTTATGAGTGTGAAATATTAAAAAGTTCCTCGTAGCACCTTTTAATATTTATTGTGAACTAGTATGAGCACTTTCTATTTTGGTATATAATTTAGTAGATTATCTAAGGATCTTAATACTTGGTCCACCATTATGTTGTGATATAACGTCATATGTATAAGTTGAGATGAGATGTAGGTCAGGATTCAGCATTCTGTAACCTCGAGACCAGTACTGGAGTCTTTACACTGTCAGTGCAAAGCCTGGGGCCACACACACACACAACCACACACACACACACACACACACACACACACACAGAAACACATGCATGCACACAAATACACACACACACAGAAACACGTGCATGCACACAAATACACACACAGAGAAACACACATGCAGACATACACACACAATCCAGTAATACATACACACAGAAACACACACACACACATCCATGCAACACACACACACACACACAATCCAGTATACACACACAGAAACACACACACACACACAAACGCACATGATTACAGAAAGATGTACATGCTTACATGAACAACGACCAGTTCATACATGTGGAAACCTGCTTCGAAGTTACACACACACACACACACACACACACTGAGAGAAAGAGAGTGATGCGCTGTACCCTGGAGAAGTGTGTTACGCTCCACTGCAGTTTGACATTAACACGGACTGATTCCTCTTTCTCTCTCTCTCTCTCTCTCTCTCTCCTCTCTCTCTCTCTCTCTCTCCATCTTCTCTCTCTCTCTGTCCCCCTCTCTCTCTCTCTCTCTCCATCTTCTTCTCTCTCTTCTCTCCTCTAACAGTTTGATATTCATTTCATTATATATTTATTTCGTACGAAGCTTCGACTCAATTTTCACTTTGGTCTCAAAGTGCAAAACTGTGCAGAATGTCTCTCTCTCTCTCTCTCTCTCTCTCTGTCCCTCTCTCTCTCTCTCTCTGTCCCCCTCTCTCTCTCTCTCTCTCTCTCTCTCTCTCTCTCTCTCTCTCCCTCCCTCTCTCTCTCTCTGTCCCTCTCTCTCTCTCTCTCTCTCTCTCTCTCTTCTCTCTCCTCTCTCTTCTCTCTCTCTCTCCCTCTCTCCCTCTCTCTCTCTCTGTCTCTCTCTCTCTCTCTCTTCTCTCTCTGTGAATGTGACAGTTCTCGTTCTCAGCACAAAATCACAGTTGGTGAAAAGCAGCAAAATTAAACGGAAAGTGTCAGATAGATGACTTCCTGGATCACACACACACACACACACACACACACACACACACACACACACACACACGCAAGTTTCTAGGGCTTTACAAAACTGTCTCTGAATATTAGATGATATACTGTGAATTTCAGTCCCTGCAGTTTAGGTTACATCATTCTGTCAAATATAAATAATTCAAATATATAAAAAAAAAAAGCTTTTCAGGAGTAGATTTAAAGGTGCTACGAGGAACTTTTAAATATTTTCTGAAACAGTCTCATTTTTCCTCTGATCGTGAATGATATCTAACAAGCAAACGAGACCATCAGTGCAAAGAAAGCTATTTTTATGTAGTTTTTCTTAATGCTTTTGTCATGGGTATACGCTCACCCAGGAACAACAGCTGGCGTGGTAAAAACACCACTTTTGTCCAAAGCAAGAATTAACACAAACTGAAAGTTCCTCGGAGCATCTTTAACTCTTCAAAAATATTAAACGTTTCTTTTTTCTAACCTTTATTTCTACAGGTAAATCCCATTGAGACCAAAGACTCTTTTGCAAGAGAGACCTGTTTTCGTTTCCCACGTTACCATTCACACACACATTCACACACCAATAGCAGCAGCTAACTATTGACATTCACACAAGGCAAGGTGGGTGAAGTGTCTTGCCCAAGGACACAACAACCATGACACAGGTGGCAGGGCGGGGATCGAACCTCCAACCCTTTGATCATCAGCCGACCCGCTCTACCAACTGAGACACAGTCGCACAGTTCATCCACGTCGTTCATGATGACAAAAAGATGCAGATACACAGTCATGCAAAATGTTTTCAAACACATCCAGTGATTAATCTGTTATAGACGTAATATCACAGAACATATAAGCTTCATAAATCAGACAGTGAACAACATATGAACAAATCCTTCTGTAATAACCTTCAGAATAGTGCTGAGAATGATTATGGAAAGTTTAGTTGATGTAAGTGCTTTAGAGGCTGAGATTTTTGGTTCAGAGTATTGAAAAAAAAAACTAATGTTGAGATAATGTCCGTTAAAGATGGTTGTATAGGAGAAATATACAGACGCAAACAGGTCAAGTTTAGTCAAATAAACACCTACATGTACATTTTGGACCTTTTTGATTTATACTTATATGAAAGAAGACATGTTATGGAAGATAAATAGACAAATCTTTTTGCGAGCACATTGAAATATACTCAGGAAAGTAGATTATGTGAGCTGTGTGATTTGGGGTGAAGAGGAGAGTGAGTCACACACTCTTTTGTAAACCAGAGTGCCAGTTTTTTTTATACAACGATTTTGACAAAAGCCTGAAATATTCTGGTGCAGAAAATGATTATAGAAGTTGAAATCGCGGCCTAATTTTAAGGTTTTTTGCGATCATTGTTTTCAAAAGCTTAGAAAAGATGGAGAATTTGACTATTTAATTACTCTGATTCTGATTTAATTGGGTTTTAATTATGACAGTCTTTATGGAACTCTGAAAATTGGATAGAATAGATATTTTTCTGGTTAAGTTATAGTTCAGTATTTTTCCACTGCCTCAAGTCTTTCCACAATATCAAGTGATGAGGTGAAGATGTATTTATTTAGTTATTTATTCTATAGTGTGTGAGTGTGTGTGAGAGAGAGTGTGAGAGAGAGAGAGTGAGAGTGTGAGAGAGAGAGAGTGAGAGAGAGTGAGAGAGTGAGGAGAGAGAGAGAGAGAGAGAGAGAGAGAGAGAGAGAGAGAGAGAGAGAGAGAGAAGAGAGAGAGAGAGAGAGAGAGAGATGAGAGAGAGAGAGAGAGAGAGAGAGAGAGAGAGAGAGAGAGAGAGGAGAGAGAGAGAGAGAGAGAGAGAGAGAGGAGAGAGAGAGAGAGAGAGAGAGAGAGAGAGAGACTTACATGGTTTATTTGTATCTTAAGTGAAGCATGAATTAAAGAATGTAAGGCAGCAATGATTGTAAAGAGATTGACATTGACATAACTGGGTGGTGGAGCAAGGCTGTCCACTATATGTACATGTTGTATCCTTGTATGTTGATATACACACACACACACACACACACACACACTCATCCAATCCAACACATACACACATACACACACACACACACACACACACACATCCAATCCAACATGCACACACACATCCAATCCAACATGCGCACACACACACACTTTCTCTCTCTCAGACACACCAACACAATCTTTCTGTGACGACATATACACTACACACACGCACTCATCCAATCCAACACATCCAATCCAACATGCACACACACACACACACACACACACACACACACACACACACACAAACACACTATCTCAGTCACACACACACACTCTCTCAAACACACACAAACACACTCTCTCTCTCTCACACACTCACTCACACACACACAAACACACAAACACACAAACACACTATCTCAGTCACACACAAACACACTATCTCAGTCACACACACACACACACACACACACACACACACACACACACACACACACACACACACACACACACACACACACACACACATTTTCTCTCTCCCACGCACACAACAAACATTTACATTCAGCCCGGCAGCCTCTACAGTATATCCCCACTGATCCTCTATTCGACTGAAGCTCAGCTGTCTCCACGGATAAAGAAATGAGAGAATGAAATGTCTCATTACGGAGGTGTTTTCATGATTTAAGTCTTAAAGGCCTACTTCACCGGTTTGAATATGAAGGTGTATCGGTTCATCCTAGCCTGAGAAAAGGCAGAAAGAGTGTTTTTTTTAACCCTATATTTCTCCTTCTCGTGACATCACAGAAAGAGAAATATAGGGTTAAAAAAAACTTACTTTGTAAATATTACTGTGATGTCTTTTACTGTGACAATTTTTTTTGCACATTTATACTACATAGGATCTCAGAATTCAATACACCTTCATATTCAAACCGGTGAAGTAGGCCTTTAATTATAAACCAATGGGCTTTGAGCAGGAAGTCTGGAAGTAAAGTTGTTTGTTGTTGGTTGATCCTTTTCTGAGCATTATTTGAAACCCTAAACCTAAACCTGTGGGTGGTAGGATGGCCTAGAGGAAAAGGGGGGCCGAATAGTAACCATGAGGTCTCTGGTTCCTCCTCCCAGTAACCATGAGGTCTCTGGTTCCTCCTCCCAGTAACCATGAGGTCTCTGGTTCCTCCTCCCAGTAACCATGAGGTCTCTGGTTCCTCCGCCCAGTAATCATGAGGTCTCTGGTTCCTCCACCCAGTAACCATGAGGTCTCTGGTTCCTCCCAGTAACCATGAGGTCTCTGGTTCCTCCCAGTAACCATGAGGTCTCTGGTTCCTCCTCCCAGTAACCATGAGGTCTCTGGTTCCTCCTCCCAGTAACCATGAGGTCTCTGGTTCCTCCGCCCAGTAATCATGAGGTCTCTGGTTCCTCCTCCCAGTAACCATGAGGTCTCTGGTTCCTCCTCCCAGTAACCATGAGGTCTCTGGTTCCTCCTCCCAGTAACCATAAGGTCTCTGGTTCCTCCTCCCAGTAACCATGAGGTCTCTGGTTCCTCCTCCCAGTAACCATGAGGTCTCTGGTTCCTCCTCCCAGTAACCACGAGGTCTCTGGTTCCTCCTCCCAGTAACCATGAGGTCTCTGATTCCTCCCAGTAACCATAAGGTCTCTGATTCCTCCTCCCAGTAACCATGAGGTCTCTGGTTGGATCCCCGGCACCGGACAGGAGGGTGTTAGTAGTAAAACTAGTGGTGGCTGCTATTACATCTACGGTGCCCACTATCTCTACCATTGTGTCCTTGAGCAAGATACTTAACCCCAAACTGCTCCAGGGGCGCTGTACTATGGCTGACCCTGCGCTCTGACCCCCTCTGGAGTGTGGGAACTTGAGAGGGGAGATGAGAAAAGACTAATTTCAATATAACCATTGACTAAAAAAGTAACTTAACTTCCTGAAAAACTCCACTGAAGTTTACTAAAGTC
>CM047511.1:31611895-31641895 GCA_026122265.1 Ammodytes dubius | reverse complement strand
AGATATATCAGTTTTCTTTGTCTGCAGTACAAAGAAAGGTGCAAGATGTTTTTTAGACCAACATAGTGTTATGTGAGGTGACTGCTTTGGCATTTGAATCATCTTAAAAGGGAAAACACTGAATTGGCAATAAATAGAAAGGAATTAGGTTATTTATTAGATTATTTAAGATTGTAACAAAGATATGAAAATTAACTGTGAAAACTGTTGATGAGGTGAAGATGTATTGAGTTATTTATTCTATAGTACTTCTTCTTCTTGGTCTTCCAACAGGTGCATTTCCCCAGGACGCCCACTATATATAAAAACGTGTAAGGCCTTTAGTTAAGTTTGTCCGTTCTGTGCTACTGTAGAAACATGGCGGTGAAACATGGCGGTGCAACATGGCGGCCTCAGCGCCCCGCTCCTATGTAGATATAAAAGGCTCATTCTAAGGTCATAATAATAAAATAAACAACAACTTTTATTTTTCAAGTGATTATACACTAATTAAAACATACTTATGAATATTATATTCCATTACTACCATTTTCATGTAAATACACAGCCTAGACTCTGTAAACTAGTATGTAAACAAAGGGGGCCCACCATGGCAACAGGTCCGTTTACAGAGCCTATGCTGTGTATAAACACTGTTTTTTTTTTTCAGCGCACAGAAAGTATTGTAAATATCTGCTACCTGTCCGAAATGTGTGTGTGTGCTGACAAAAAAGGGCTCTGTAAACGTGTATGTTGCTGGTTCCAACGGGCCCCTTTTGTTTACATAATAGTTTACAGAGCCTAGGCTGTCTAGGCTATCTTTTTATTGCACACACAGTACGGACAGGCAACAAATCATGAAGAGATATTCACTGATTTTTACGCAAAAGTATATTGACAACAAGTGTTCTCCAGAATCACTGACTCCACCTCAAGGGTAAAAATTAAATCTTTCTACACATTTCCTTAACACCTTTCAATAAAGGTACATTAATTCACTGTTACTTAATACTTAATTAATGCTTAAAGGTGCTCCGAGGAACTTTCAGTTTTGTTCGTTCTTGCACCCCCTTTGGACAAAAGCGGTGGTGTCTTTACACGCCAGCCTTTGTTCCTGGGTGAGCGTATATCCATGATAAAGGCATTAAGAAAAACTATATAAAAATAGCATTCTTTGCACTGATGGTCTCGTTTGCTGTTAAATGTAATTTATGACCATCAGAGGAAAAATTAGACAGTTTCGGAAATATTTAAAAGTTCCTTGTAGGTACTTTAATATGCATTAACTTAGCATCAACTAACTGTTATGCTTGCTTAACTAAGCACTGACAAACCAATAATAACTAAGCATAAACAGTTACTTAATGCTTTATTAGCATAATTACCTAGCCGTTAATAATAGCATTAAATAAGCATTTTTTTTTAAACCTTTATTTCTACAGGTAAATGCCATAGAGACCGAAGACTCTTTTGCAAGGGAGACCTGTTCCCATTCCCACGTTACCATTCACACACACATTCATACACCGATAGCAGGCTGACTATCGACATTCACACGAGGCAAGGTGGGTGAAGTGTCTTGCCCAAGGACACAACAACCATGACACAGGTGGCGAGGCGGGGTTCGAACCTCCAACCCTTCAATCATTGGCCGATCCGCTCTACCAACTGAGCCACAGTCGCCCCATTAAATAACAGTGAATTATTTAACCTTTAATATTAGACAGTTAGAGTTTGGTAGATTTAAGATAGTTTGTTTAAATTGGTTAAAGGATATCGTGGTATTCATTTGAATGTGTTGCTGTGAGCTGTTCCAGGAGTCAGGGGCACTGAAGCTAAAAGCTGTCTCTATCCCTCTCTCCCTCTCTCTCTCTCTCTCTCTCTCTCTATCCCTCTCTCTCTCTCTCTCATCCCTCTCTCTCTCTCTCTCCCTCTCTCTCTCTCTCTCTCTTCTCTATCCCTCTCTCTCTCCCTCTCTCTCTCTCTCTTTCTCTCTATCTCCCTCTCTCCTTCACCCTTTCCTATTGCATATTTTTGAAAGCTAAAATCATGCAGTGTTCACAGTAAGTTCGCACAAATGTCAACTTCCACTCTAGAATAAATTGACTGCAATATCTCTTTTTTTAATGGATGGCTGTCTTTACCAGCTAATGTACTGGAACATTAATAACTAATCATTAACAGTTACCTAATGCTTAATTAGCAGCAGAGGAATCTAGTTCTAACGGGCCCCTTTTGTTTACATAATAGTTTACAGAGCCTAGGTTGTGTATTAAAACCTGATTATTTTCATTTTATTGCACACATAGTACGGACAGCCATTAATAGCATTTAATAACAGTGAATGAATGTACTATGTATGAAATGTTATACATGCTTCGTTAATGCTAAACTAAGCATAGTTAACTTTACATTAATAACTAATCATTAACAGTTACCTAATGCTTAATTAGCAGCTGTACCTATCCTTTAATACCATTAGTAAGTAAGTAAGTAAAGTTTATTTATATAGCGCCTCTCGCAGACCAGGGTCACAAAGCGCTTCACATTAAAAAACACAATAAAATACAATAAAAACGACACATATACAGAGTCTGTTACAAAGAGAGTTTCCTAAGAACGTACAATATAATACTATACAATATAATACAGAGTACATAGACATGAATCTAGAAGGCCTGTCTGAACAAGTGCGTCTTAAGCTGACTCTTAAAAATATCCACAGAGTCCAGAATGTGCAAGGACTGGGGCAGGCAGTAAATGAATTACCCTTATTGTTAAGTGTTAGCCACATTTCTTTCCCCCCTTTAGAATAATAATTGGGTCACTCACCTTGCTACGACTGAATCGACAGCCCATCCTGATGTTAGAACCGGACAGAAATCCCCAGGAAAATATATTTTTATAATAACGGTTGGCAAAAAATATAATCGATAAATCTCACATCTCCAAAACTCTTCTTGTCTGATACGACCCACAATCCTCTCCCGCTCAGTTAATCAGTCTGTCTTCCTCTTGAGCTGCTGCTGCTGCTTGAGAAAAAGAAATACAACTCCCAAGATGCAACGGTGTAAACAACAGCAATGACAGCAGTCTGTAGTCACGCAGCAGTAGCAGTGGTGGTGGTAGCTCCAGGTCCATCGTATTTAAAATGCTTTCTCTCAGTGTGTGTGTGTGTGTGTTGTCGGTGTGTGTGTGTGTTGTGGTGTGGTGTGTGTGTGTGTGTGTGTGTGTGTGTGTGTGTGTGTCCTTAAGAAGCATGAAGCAAAAATAGCACAGCGAAATGTAGGCAGTGAAGAGAAGGGGCGAACGAGGCCCAGTCGCTATGGAGAGACTGATGGAGAGAGAGAGAGAGAGAGGAGAGAGCTGTATTCATGCAACAGCATTCTTCGTCTGTCTTATTCTCCTGTGTGTGTGTGTGTGTGTGTGTGTGTGTGTGTGTGTGTGTGTGTGTGTGTGTGTGTGTGTGTGTGTGTGTGTGTGTGTTGTGTGTGTTGTGTGTGTGTGTGTGTGTGTGTTGTGTGTTGTGCCGACCAATCACAGAGCCCGGATGCAAGCAGGAGGCAGCGGACGATCTAATTGGCTGAAAGCAGTGTCAGTTTAAACATCATATTTTTCCTCCTCTTCTCATCTCTCTTCTCTCTCCTCTCTCTCTTCCCTCTCTCTGTTAACTCCTACTGCATTTCTGCATCTAGCCTCAAGGACTGATGCTGGTATTGTGTGTGTGTGTGTGGTGTGTGTGTGTGTGTGTGTGTTAACCTTTTTTTGTGTGTTACGTGATTCATGATTTTCTAGTCTATGAATGAGACATTCAGTGTTTTTCTCAAGCTCTTGATAATTTGAATTCAAATATTTATTTTATTTATTCTTAAATTCAGGCATTTTTTTAAATAGGATAATAATGTGTTTTATTAATTTGCTCTGTTCCCATTTCTTAAAAAAAACAGAATTTAACTTTGTTGTTTGTTGTTAACATTTTATTTGATATATAAATATATTATTAATTATTATATTATTATTATATTATTATTATCTAAAACATTTTATTTACCAGTAATATTTTTTACTGTAATTGGCAGACGTCAAAACAATCAAATAGGGTGAAACCATCATAATTAAAAAAAAAAAAGTTTGACTAGAAGACAAATGAGGAAGAAGAAAGTTGGATAGAGAGAATAAGACGGATACGGAAGTGAAGACATGTCACAATTCATCGTCTGTAGATTCCATGATGATTCTCTGCCTGTGACCCAGACTCTCTCTCTCTCTCTCTCTTTCTCTCTCTCGCTCTTCCCTCTCTCTCTCTGTCTCTCTCTCCCCCCTCTCTCTCTCTCTGTCTATCCCTCTCTCTCTCTGTCTCTCTCTCCCCTCTCTCTCTCTCTCTCTCCCCCTCTCTCTCTCTGTCTCTGTCTTCTCGTCTATCTCTCTCTCTCTGTCTTCCCTCTCTCCTCTGTCTCTCTGTCTCCTGTTCCCTTTTTCTCCTCTCCAGAAATTTAAAATTGATATAATGTTTTGGTCGTTTTTTTTAATGAAATTCATTGAAAACATTATCATATTCTTTGGAAATAAAGTTGTTATAAAACCCTCTCTCTCCTCCTCCTCCCTCCCTCCTCCCTCCCTCCCCCTCCCTCCCTCCCCATGCATGTCAATGTCTCTCTATCGTCTCTTCATATTTTCTTTAACTTTCTTCCACACAAACACACACACACACAACACACACACACACACAACACACACACACACACACACACATCACACTCACACCACACACACACACTGCGAGGAAGGTTGCTGCAGACACCAGAGGCCTTTAATGTTCTGCAGTTTGTTATGTGTGTTTCTCTCACACACCACAACGCACACACACACACACTACATACGCACGCACACACACACACACACGCACACACACACACACAACCACGCACACACACACACACACACACACACACACACACACACACACACCTGCGTTCTGAATCTCAAGTCCTTTTCACTTGACACTATCTTATGAACGCGAGTATTGATGTGTAAAATTCAAATGTCCAAGTCGATCAGTGCTCAAGAAATAAAATGTTTCCGGCAATGTATCTGCCTGTATTATTCTTTGTTTTTATTATCTCTTAAATGCAATTGTTAATTCTGTTTTTATTTCCTAGCAATGTAAAGCATTTGAATGCCTTGTGTCTGAATTTGTGCTATAGGAAATTAAGGTTACTATTTACAGAAAGGGTACATTAATTAACTGCATATTTTGGCTATTAGGGGTTATTGAAAGTGCATAGTTAATGTCATCAGTTGCATTAAAATTTAATTGTCTAGTTTAAGGCCTTAGTTTCTTTTTTAAATCTAATGCGTTGGTTAAGGACGTTCATCTAGAAACAGTTGTAAACTTATTTATGATTAACATTACACATGCACTTTATAATGCAGTTTCTAATGTTTAATCTATGAGTGTTATTTCAGCACTTAAACATTATTAATGTCCTTTAGTTGAAATGTGTTACGAAATAAACTTGCCTTGCTGTATGTATACAAACATACATAAACATTTGTATGCGCTAATAATGTGAAATAGTGCATTCATAATACATATATGCTGACCTAGTGCATTAATACACACTACTACTCACACACGCACCACACACACACACACACACACAACACACCACACACACACTCCACAAAAACACATCAGACTTGGTCAACGCACACATCACACACACAAAACACACACACCACACATCACACACACACACACACACACACACACACACAAACACAACACACAGAGGCTCTCAGCCAAAGTGTTGCAGAACATGTTGAAGCAGAAATATCCTGAGAGCATCGATGAATATTTCAACTCTTCTCCTTTTTCCACTTCTTCATTTCTCCTTTTCTGTTTTCACGTTTTATCTTTTGTTTTATCTTTTTTAAAGATGTGAATGTAATAACATGATTAGTTAGATTCTGCCACATTGGAATATTTATTCAAATATTTAAAAAAAATAGTTGTAATGTCAGTAATCAACTGGCTAGGTTTCATGATGATATATATATACAGTATATAGTTAAAGGTGCAGTGTGTAATATGACATCATCAAGAAAGTTCTAAATAAGCTCTGAGAAATTGCATAACGCTACATGCCTTGGGTAAACCACAACACCCTTGCCTAAAATGGGCGCCCATAGCTTGGTCCATGGTATGGAGAAATACGGAGGATATAAGAGACCCTTTCTAAGGGAAAAAAAAATATTTTACATTTTTTTCAGCTATTATGCACTAAATTAAAGGTACTTATGGATATTATAATTATTTACTACCAAGTCTGCTTTGAAAAAAATCTCAAAATTCTACACACTGCAGGTTTAAATTTTTTTTAACCTATTCTCTGCAGTGTCTCTTCTTATATTCTGATCATAATAATTTTGGAATTTTACTTAAAGGTGCTCTGAGGAACTTGAGTTTGTGTTAATTCTAGCGCCCCCCTTTGGACAAAAGCGGTAGTGTTTTTACTACGCCAGCTGTTGTTCCTGGGTGAGCATATATACCCATGACAAAGGCATTAAGAAAAACTATATAAAAATAGCATTCTTTGCACTGATGGTCTCGTTTGCTGTTACATGTAATTTATGATCATCAGAGGAAAAATTTGTTTCAGAAATATTTAAAAGTTCATCGTAGCACATTAAAGACATATATATCTCCACTTCCGTCCTTATATAGACAGAAAGATTCATAGAATAAATGATGAAAAACAAAAATATCCACACATTACGTCGTCAAAAACAAGAAATAATGTTTATTTCTTTATTAATCTTATATACAAACATTTACAGCACAAAGTTATTGAAGATAATTATGCGATTTCCTGTTGTCTTAGACAGTGTAACAGAGAAAATTTAAAATGATGGGTTCCAGTCTTAAAAGGGTATACGATGTAAACAGTAGATACATATATTATACAGCTCTGGAAAAATTAAGAGACCACTCCAAATATTCGTGTCTCGTTTTACTATTTATAGGCATATGTTTGAGTAGAATAAACATTTTTGTTTTATACTATCAACTACTGACAACATTTCTACCAAATTCCCCCCGAAAATATTGTCATTAAGAGCATTTCCATAAGTAATGTAGAGATGAAGATTTGAAGAACAATCCAGACTGGTCTCTTAATGTTTATCCAGAGCTGTATATTTGAGAATATGCAGGATCGTCAATTTGATACAGACATTTCGGAATAAATTCTCCTGCATTTACTACTAAAAACTAAAAATACTAAAAACTCCCAACTTTCTTTTTTACAATAGTTTTTTTAACATGAGATGACTCTGTATATTTAAACATTTTCGCTCTGCACACACAAATGGTCCACTGAGAATTTGAATAGCCTCTTTTACTACTTTTTTATACATATATATATATATATTTATTGCATATATAACAATAGCCTAAGACAGGAGACATGTTTTGGGGAGTTGTAAAGTCAGTCCCATTCGAACGCAAGTATCTCATGAACGCTTTGAGGGATTTTCTTCAAGCTTTGCACTAATGTCCACTCTGACTCAAAGATGAACTGAATAGATTTTGGTCAAACGTTACTGTGACCTTCCATATTGTTTATCTGTATTTAGGAGCTTTACCTTCTTTAAAGCATTGACTACCAACCACTGGACTTTCCCTGTTCAGATATTGTGTGGAGGAATTGTACCACCATAGTTGTAGTTTTTAATAAGGCACTGTAGCTCTCTGCTTCACCATATTAAAAGCATTAAATGTCAAAAGCAAATTTAACACATTGGTAAAGTTAGGCTGCTACATATACTCCACGAGAACAAAGAACAAACTTCTCGCTGACAGAGCTGCGAGAATAAGAACTATGTTATTTCTGGTCTGGATATTTCATACTTCCCGAGAACTCAAGTGCCGAACTCCTCACCGCGGCACACGTCACACGCTGTTATCATAGCAGCACAAGTGGATTTTTCATTATATGTCCATGGATTTTCCTCATTGACTTCAGACTGACCAATCACACAATAGTTCTCGGACAAGCTGCGAGAAGAAAGTTCTGCCCGGACGATATGTCGAGAACAAGCTGCTAGAACAAGCTCGCGAGAAGAAAATTACGTCCTATTCTTCTCGCAGCTCTGTCACTGATAACTTTTTTCTTTCTTCCGTGGATTATCAAATAGCCTTTATTTAGGACTGAACAATTAAAGGCCTACTTCACCGGTTTGAATATGAAGGTGTATTGAATTCTGAGATCCTATGTAGTTTGTGTTTTTTTAACCTATATTTCTCTTTCTCGTGACATCACAGAAAGAGAAATATAGGGTTAAAAAAAACGTACTTGTAAATATTACTGTGATGTCACAGTAAAAGACATCACAGTAATATTTACAAAGTAAGTTTTTTTTTAACCCTATATTTCTCTTTCTGTGATGTCACGAGAAGGAAACATATAGGGTTAAAAAAAACACTCTTTCTGCCTTTTCTCAGGCTAGGATGAACCGATTTAATTTTTTTTTGCACATTTATACTACATAGGATCTCAGAATTCAATACACCTTCATATTCAAATCGGTGAAGTAGGCCTTTAATCGATTTCAAATCCAATCACGATTTGAAACAATGCGATTATGAAGAGTTGTGTTGTTGCTTCAACACATAGTAACAGCGACCACCATGGCAACCCTAATTCCAAGCAGTTTAAAACAGGTTATTCACAAATGCTTTTGATCTCGACTCGGAGTATATGCAGATGATGTTCTAGTGAAAATTGCAGCTGTATTTCTAAGTAGGCGAAATTATTTATTGACCCATATTATTGTATTTGTTATCACAGGGCGGATTAAAGCTATAGTGCGTAACTTCTGTCGCCCCCATGAGGAATTCTGAGTAATTACAACAACAACACTGTCGGTGCATCTACATGAGGTAAAGCCCACAGGGATCGCGCATGGATTTTAAACCTTCTGCTGTACGTCCAGGTTTTTTCTTAGCAGTTGAATCTACAACTGAAACATTTCTTGGGCTCTTCTTGGGGATTTTTCTGAGCTCCTGCACCAGTGTCGGTCAAGGGGGGTGCGACTATATTTTGTAAACGCTTCCATACTGAGAAATACAAAGAGAGTTTTGTGGAGCTGATAGGCCTGAACAACTGTGTCAACTCGTTTGGGCGATGGCTTGCTTGAATGTAACCGACATTCACTTAATATGGAAAAGTTACGCAGTATAGCTTTAAGAAGGTAATTATGCAGTCAAGGCAGGATTTGTAGTAAGTTAAATTGAGGTGGAATTATTGCTTTTTACAGCCTCAGTGTCAAAATTCCAGTAAGACAAACCAACAACAGTATAGAAGGCACAAACATCGAACCAGCACCTGCCTGAGCAACTTCCCTTAGTATATTTCCGGCCATTTCTCTGCCTTTCTTCGTAACCACTGGCTTATCCGTGGGTATCTCTATCTCCTCTATCTCTTCGCTTTCATCCCCCTCTCCCGGTGAAGGTGTGGGGGTGTTTGGAGTGTGTGTGTCGGGTTCAGGAGTGGCGATTTCTGCAGAGTCCAAATCCAAATCCAATGAAGAAGTGGTGGGGTGATCGTCGAAAGGCTCAGTTGTTGTTGCTGCCGGAAGTAGAACCTGGATGGAGGGAGGGAGGGAGGGATAGATGGATGGATAGATAGATAGATAGATAGATAGATAGATAGATAGATAGATAGATAGATAGATAGATAGATAGATAGATAGATAGATAGATAGATAGATAGATAGATAGATAGATAGGAAGTGAGTAAAATTACACATCATTGAAATTGCATAGAAAAAAGTGCCAAGGTAAATATGTATGAATAAATAAATATTGGGGTAAATATGATTTATTTTATAATCGTATAGTTTTTTTTGTATGTTTGTTTTAATTAATATGTGTCTTATGGTGTGCTTTTTTTTGTGAAAATAAGTAATAATAATAAATAAAATTAAAAATAAGAATAAATAAATAAAAATAATACAAATTAATAAAAAATAAATACAAATAATAAATGAATACATAAAATTATAATAAAATATAATAATACAAATATTGCACTATTGCCCACCTCATCCTCGTCCCTTTCCTGGCCCAGTTCAGTCTGTACTGTCGGGTTTGTGTCTTGGTCCAGTTCTGGTTCTTGTTCCGGTTCTGGTTCTGTTTCTGGTTCTGGTTCTGTTTCTGGTTCTGATGTTGCTGCAGGAGGAACAACTGTCCCCTCCTCTATCTCTCCTCCATCTTCTATCTCTCCTTCTTCCCCCTCTCCCTCTCCCTCATCCTCCTCTTCCTCGTCCTCCGTGTCAGCAACTAGAAAAACACAACAGCAGAAAATGATGGCAACTTCGGCAACTTTAGCATTTTTCCAGTTGTTCGGGCCATTTTTTTTTAAACACAATATCTCATGAACGTTTTGAGCAACCAGAAAACATTCAAGATGAATTAGTTCATTTTTCATATGCACATTAACAGTTATAGAGAGAGAGAGAGTGTGTGTGTGTTGTGTGTGTGTGTGTGTGTGTGTGTGTCCGATTACAGAGCCTAGGCTGTGCATTAACGCTGGATTATAATGACATACTTTAACTCCAGTAACGGGGTTTAATTCTACGTACCACAGAGGTTGTTTTCACACTTCTGAAGGTTCTCGGGACAACTCGAACACCAGTCCCCTTCTACATACGGCCGCTCGTCTTCATAATTACCCCTAAGAGAAAAACACGATTATGACATTTTATTGATTTTAAACTTTCAGTGTATGTTAATTCTAGCGCCCCCTTTGGACAAAAGCGATAGTGTTTTTACCACGCCAGCTGTTGTTCCTGGGTGAGCGTATACCCATGACAAAGGCATTAAGAAAAACTATATAAAAATAGCATTCTTTGCACTGATGGTCTCGCTTGCTGTTAAATGTAATTTATGATCATCAGAGGAAAAATTAGACTGTTACAGAAATATTTAAAAATTCTTTATACAGTAGCTCCTTTCGTATATTTTATTTATTTCAACATATCTTTGTTTATAATCTGATTAAATTTTAATTTAATTTGCAGTGACAAAGAAGGTTGAACATACTGAATATATTTATACACATACAGATGCATCTCAAAAAATGTAATATTTCAGATTGTCTTTTTTCATAATTTAACTCAAAAAACTAAACTTTAATTTATTCTAGATTCATTACACATACAGTCAAATTAATCTAGAATACTTTTCAGATGTTTGACATTTCTGTATAATATATTATAAATCTTATTTTTTAAATTAGTTTTATGCAATATTCTAATATTTTGAGATACTGAATTATTTTATTCCCAGAGCAGTAAGCCGTAATCATCAACATTAAAACAAAAGAAAGGCCTGACATATTTCCCTTTGTGTCATGAATATAGAATAGGAAAATGTCACTTTTTGAATGAACCATGATATTCCAATTTTTTTAGATGCACTTGTACACACACACACACACACACACAAGCTTGTAATAATATTACTCTCCACAAGGGGGAGCTGTTACCTCAGAATTAACACTGGTAGAGTTAGATACAGTTATCTTAACAACAGTAGAGTTTTATCAGCAATAGTCTTATCTTTTATTCTAGATATAGGAATTTCAAGATACACATTCACTCACTCACTCACTCACTCACTCACTCACTCACTCACTCACTCACTCACTCACTCACTCACTCACACACTCACACACACACACACACACACACACACACACATAATGTAATAATACTAATACTTACGCTGGATAGTAGTTGCAAACGAGGTATGAAACTCTCTCCCAATCCAGACCCTCCATGTTGTTACAGAGATGAAACGCAACAACCCACTCTGTGTGTGTCTGCCCACACCATCTGTGACAGACAGACAGACAGACAGGCAGACAGGCAGGCAGACAGAGATACACACAGACAGACAGACACACACACAGGCAGGCAGACAAATACACACACACACATGCACACAGACATACACATGACGGAAAACATTATTGATTGTGAATTAAAGTTAATTAGAAGTGTTGTCATGATTTAGCGGTACATTGTACGTTGTGCATGTGTGTGTGTGTGTGTGTATCTTAGAGTGGCATATAATGATGCCATGAGGTTGTTGCTCCGTGTTCCTAGGTGGCACAGTGCTAGCCAGTTATTTGTGTCCTCTAATGCACCTACATGTCAGGCACTGTTACGAAAGTTAATGTTCAATTTCATGTGTCGATTGGAGTTATCAGAAAATAGCATCATTTTAGCCTTAACCAACCCTATGATGGGCTATAGGTTCACATCCAGGCTTCCAAAGCATTGGCAGGATAGCTTGCACCTATTTTAGTACAGTGTTTTATTGAGTAATGTGTTTTAATGTGTTCTATGTGGGTGTATGTTGGATGTGAGTGGACCATCTGAGTCCTTAATAAAGATTATTATTACCTGTGTATAGTGTCCACACATCTTCTCTTCATCACAGCTGTTGTTCTGATAATCATAGTCCAGACGTTCTGCAGAAATCAGTCACAATATTAGAGTATTAAAGTTAGAAATGCAATGTTCTGAAAAGTTTTTACAAAAGGATTTGTTCACATGTTGTTCATTGCCTTATGATACATTTTCTTCTTAAAACATGAAGTGTAGAGTACATAGTATTGTTTGATTTCTAAACTGAAAAAAAGCTGTATCCAAAAATCCATCATATTTTGTAAAAATTTAATAAAGATTCTAACTCTGGCTATTTCCAAAATCTAGATTTTTGTTTTATCAGTTAAAAATGTTGAACTAACAAAGGGCATTTGTGGTGTAATGGTTACCCCCCCCCCTCCCCCCCCTCCATAGAGTCTCAGTCCTCTTCACAGCAGACCCGGGTTAGAATCCAGCCCGGGTCGTTCTCTGCATGTCATTCCCCTCTCTGACACATTTCAACTCTGTCTCTACAAAACTATTCTAATAGAGATTAAAAATGCCAAAAAAAAAAAGTTGTTACGATTTCTTTGAATGCATTAAATCCAGACTGAGAGCACTTGAGACAAACTCCCTTACCTGTAACTGTTTTTTTTTATAATTTAAATTGTTGTCTATGTTGTGAGTGTATCCATGTAACGTTTGCTGCCTCTTGGCCAGGACTCCCTTGAAAAAGATTATTTTTTTAAAGATAATTTTTTGGCATTTTCAAGCTTTATTGGATAGTACAGAGTTGAAATGGGGAGACAGAGAGAGAGAGAGGGGATGACCTGCAGTAAAGGTCCACGGGTCGAAATTTGAACCCTCGACCACTGCAACGAAGGCCGGAGCTAATATGGTACACACTCCATCCACTATGCCACTGGAGCGCCCCCCAAAAAAATAGTTTTTCAATCTCAATTGGACTTTCCTGGATAAATAAAACAAAGAAATAAAATGCACTCACCCAGGAACCATTTCTCCATGGCTTCTCTGAGGTCCAGGACTCCGGTTCCGGCGTACAGGTTCTCTCCGGTTTCCTCCAGTTCTGGGTTGTGGTTCCACACACACTTTGCCGCGTAGCCTTCAGCTATCACCTTCAGACTCGGGTCCCACCTCTGAAACATCAAGCAAAGAAAGTTGTTTAGAAAAGTCTTTAAATGGTGGGCATTCTACATGTGGAAAGGCTATGACATGAGCTGTCAGGTCACCCCCATAAATTCCCCGCTTTATGGGGCCCAGTGCTGCGGCACTTAGGGAACCAAAAGGTGTGAGGTTTGCCCCTGTCTTGTTTTTGTTTTAGTTTTGTTTTGTTTCTTGTGTATTTATAGCTTATTTTCTTAATCATTTTGTCTTAGTTATTTATTTCACTTTTTTTCTGTATTCCTTGTCTGTTTATGTGAGGGAGGTGGAGGGGAGAGGGGGTTGGGTGTTGTGTATGTATTGTATGTGTTTACTTATTCTGTTTTTTTTTGTCCATATGTATAAAACCATAAAACCACTAAAATAAAAAGTAAAAAAATAAATGAAAAAAAAGTCTTAAACCCAATCTTATCAACTCACATGAGGTATTATATAATAGGGTAATTTTTAACTTATAGATATCATGAAACTTTGCCAGTTGATTACTGACATTACAATTATAAAACATTTTATTACAAGTTCACTAATTATGTGTAGATGTTTGATAACGCCAGAGTAGTAACATATTAATTTCAAAAAATGTTACAGCCTTTTTGATACAGTCTTTTTAAATTTTATATAACAAAAAAATACTATGTACAGGTCTTAGTTAGAAAAAAAACCTCTGTATAAATGTGTGTGAAATGTAATATCACACTGAGGATATGAGCCACAGACAGGAAAGGGAAAGAAAAAGACATTTTGTTTTGATTTATAAACGTCACATTGCGTTCGGCCTTAAACCTCGAGTTCACATGGAAATACAATCAATACATCACATCATCACCCACTCATATATGACCTCTGACCTCAACCAAAGTTTATCACACACACACACACACACACACACACACACACACACACACACACACACACAGTAAGACAAACACACACACACACTCACTCACTCACTCACTCACTCACTCACTCACTCACTCACTCACACACACACTCACTCACTCACTCACTCACTCACTCACTCACTCACTCACTCACACACTCACTCACTCACACACTCACTCACTCACTCACTAACAAAAACACACACACACACACACACACCGGAGTCTGACCCGTCGGAGGTGAACATTGACATTTCCTACCCATGATGCATCTGGGTTTAACCTCACTGCAACTTCCTCCTCAGGAACTGATGTAGTGGAAAAAGTATCCAGACATTCTACTTTAAAGATGGAGTCAGTTTGGGCGCTCCGGTGGTGTAGTGGATAGAGCGCGTACCATATTGGCTCCGGCCTTCGTTGCAGTGGTCGCGGGTTCAAATCCGACCCGTGGACCTTTGCTGCAGGTCATCCCCCCCCCCCCCCCCTCTCTCTCTCTCTCTCTCTCTCTCTCTCTCTCTCCCCATTTCAACTCTGTACTGTCTAATAAAGCTTGAAAATGCCAAAAAATAAACATTAAAAAAAAGATTGAGTGCGTTTACATGAAGACTCATAATCGGGTAAATAAACGAATAAGACCTCAACAGGACTTTTAAACTGCATGTAAACACCTTTATCTGATCTACTTCGCACACAAATCGGCACATTAACGGACAAGCGAAGTTGGATAAGAACACCTAGATAACTCGTTCATAGTCGGCATTCTCTCTGCATGTATACAGGGATCGCATATCTCATATCGGAGTTCTCGTTCTGCGCTTGCTCGTGAATCCCTGCGGAGGATTTCACAAGGAAGTGGAAGGAGACAACGTAAAAAATAGTAGTGTTGTTGCCGGAAGGGAACCGGACGTGGCTCTATAACCACTTGTTGAAAGGGCTACAGCGCCACCTAGCATAGTGGAGACAGCCATGCATCGGACATTTATCCGATTCCTGAAAGGCCATGTATACTCAGACAAGTAACACGGTCCGTTCAAGTGTCTAGTTCGGTATATGTCTTAATCCAATCTAGTTGTGCCATGGAAACGCACTGAGTGATTCTGGAGAACGCTTGTTTTCAAAATGAGTGAATATCTCCTCACGATCCTCTACTTGTCCGTACAGTGTGTACTCACAAAAATCGAGTGTTAATCCACAGTAAACTGGAAATTGAGATAAAGGGTACGTAAACCAAGGGGACCATCGTAGCTAGCACCATGGCCGTTTACAGAGCCTAGGCTGTGTATTACTGTAACACAGGAACACTGAGGTTGCGTTCCGAATCGCATACTTTCTACTATATAGTATGTAGAAAAAAGATTTAGGCTGTCCCGATTCTTGTGGCCAGATTTAGGATGGTTAGATGTACCCGGATGTCCTACTTTATGCGGCCAAGATTGTTTGTGTTGAAAACTGCATCCTATTTGGGCGATTCTGACCCACAATCCAGTGCGCACGTGAAGTGACGTCACATCGACGAAGCCTCCATATGAAAACAAACGGGGATGCGACGGATATAAAAGCAAGAGGCAAGATCAAGGCGCAATGTTATGATGAAATAAGAGAGTAAAGTATGTCCCAAAAGTATGCCTACTGCATCCTAACTAGATTCTTTTTATCGTCGGATGTAGTATGTAGAATAGAAAAAAGAAAGAGTATGCGATTCGGAACGCAACCTGAGTCTGTGAGGTAGATATAATGACAAAATATGAACGTGGAATCAATAAATTGTGCTCTGAAGAAAAAAAACATTGATGCCCTTGAATACAGATATTCCATATTTTGAGTCAGTGTCACAAAGAATCCAAAACATTGTACAAGACCCTCACTGAGCGTTTAATATCCTGTGTGTGTGTGTGTGTGTGTCTCTGAGAGTGTGTGTTTGTGTGTGTCTCTGAGAGTGTGTGTGTGTGTGTGTGTGGTGTGTGTGTGTGTGTGTTTATTTGTTCAGTGGTGATGACACAACACTAACAATAGTCAGTGGTCTCTCTCACATTCCACATCTGGTCTGTGTTATGACTTTCAGGTCATGTACAAGGACACACACACACAGCATCTCTCCCTCTCTCTGTCTCTCTCTCTCTCTCACACACACACACACACTGTCTCTCACACACACACACACACACACACACACAGCATCTCTCCCTCTCTGTCTCTCTCTCTCTCTCACACACACACACACACACACTGTCTCTGTCACACACACACACACACACACACTGTCTCTGTCACACACACACACACACACTGTCTCTGTCACACACACAAACACACACACACGCACACACACACACACACACACACACACACACACACACACTGTCTCTGTCACACACACACACACACACACTCACTGGAGGTCGTCCGGTATGTGAACAGTTGATCATTGTTTCTCTCTGTCTCGAAAGACAAGTCATGGTTGACCTGAGGTGAAACTTGTTCAGTTTGTCTATCAGGGCTTTAACGATACACAGAGCCACGATCACGCACTGCGGTTGAGAAGGCAGAATCACGTTTTTTATTTTTTATTTTAAACATTAATTTTTTTGGATAAAAGGTTTTGGTGAAGGAAGCTGTAGCTGTTAAATGTTTAATTATTCATGTTTTGTTTTTTTTAAGATATTTATTTGGCATTTTTATGCTTTATTGATAGTGTAGAGACAGAGTTGAAATGGGGCAGAGAGGGGAGTGACATGCAGAGAACGACCGCAGGCTGGAATCGAACCCGGGTCCGCTGCTGGCCGAGGCCCATGGGGGGGGGACGCCTTACCAACTGAGCTAAGGGCGCCCCCTTTAATTATTCATGTTGCTTATATTGTTCTTCGTGTTCAAATCTGCCACACCATGAGCGCCCCTATCTATCAGTTTCTACCAGTTACCAGCGGTGTACGTTACGGATTATGAAACATCATTAAACAAACAGTACAGCGATCTCCTGCTGAGGGGATTTACATTCTTACCCTGCATGCTTCAGGCTGTGTGTGTGTGTTGTGTGTGTGTGTGTGTGTGTGTGTGTGTGTGTGTCTGAGAGACAGAGAGGGAGAGACTGTGTGTGTGTGTGTGTGTGTGTGTGTGTGTGTGTGTGTGTGTGTGTGTGTGTGTGTGTGTGTGTGTGTGTGTGTGAAATCCACAGATTACATTTGTTCTGCTAAAAAAAATCATGAGTCAGTGGTGAAGTGTGTAGGGCGGTCGTCCATTGGGTTACAGGGTCGGTGGTTCGATCCCCCGTCTCCCCGCCACATGTCCAAGTGTCCCTGGGCAAAGAGACACTGAACCCCACATTGCTCCCGATGGTTCAGAGAGCACCTTGCATGGCAGCTGCTGCTATCGGTGTGTGTGTGTGTGTGTGTGTGTGTGTGTGTGTGTGTGTGTGTGTGTGTGTGTGTGTGTGTGTGTGTGTGTGTGTGTGTGTGTGTGTGTGTGTGTGTGTGTGTGTGTGTGTGTGTGTGTGTGTGTGTGAATGGGTGAATGTGGTAAAAAATGTAAAGCGCTTTGGGGCTGAGAAAACCGTCTAAAAAGCGCTATATAAGTCAAGTCCATTTACCATTCAGTTATATGAGAAAGTTACGCACTACAGCTTGAAGCTTTGGGGTTGTGTATTTTGTCTGGCTTCCCTTCGTTCCTCCCTCCAGCTGAAAAACAATATGGAAATGTCCCAGTGGGGCTTCCATACTGATGGAGACAGGCTGAGACCTCTCCTGGTCCACACACACACACACACACACACGCACACACACACACACACTAACACTCTCTCTCTATAACACACACACACACACACTATCTCTCTCTCACACACTCTAACACACACACACACACACACACACACACCCTTAACCACACACACACTCTGACTCTCACAATCAAACACACACACTATCTCGAACCCACACACACTCCCACACACACACACACACACACACACACACCACACACACACACACACACACACACACTCCCACACACACACACACATTCCTCTGTTCGGTCATTCATTCACAGCCTAATTTTCATTTCTCTGTCTCTGTAAACATAGTGTTCTCTGTCGACTCCCTCCCTGTCTGACACTCCACTTATTAACTTTAGGGAAACACCCGTCTGTTACCCAAACCGCAACTTACTCTACATATCTGTGTGTGTGTGTGATTTTGTGTGTGTGTGTGTGTGTGTGTGTGTGTGTGTGTATAAGTGTGTGTGTGTGTGTGTGTGTGTGTTAAATTATCTTTATTAGTCAATTTACACAAGGCCAATTTGAAATTTGTCTTTTTTTTACAGAATTTACAGAAACTACGGTGGCCTTCAAGGACAAGAAGCTATAGTTACTAAAGATGGCATCATCTACCACTGCCTCAAGTCTTTCCACAATATCAAGTGATGAGGTGAAGATGTATTTAGTTATTTATTCTATAGTACTTCTTCTTCTTCTTGGTCTTCCAACAGGTGCATTTTCCCAGGACGCCCACTATATAATATAAAAACATGTAAGGCCGTTAAGTTTGTCCGTTCTGTGCTACTGTAGAAACATGGCGGTGCAACATGGCGGCCTCAGCGCCCCGCTCCTATGTAGATATAAAAGGCTCATTCTAAGCTCATAAAAAACGAGATTATACATTAATAAAAACATACTGACGAATATTATATTATATTTCTACCAAGTCTGTTCTGAAACAAGCCAGTAAATTCTACACACTGCAGCTTTAAATAATTTTCCATAAAATGCACATTAGCAATCATTACACTGTAAAAGATTTTGTTGTTTTCACAGTAATATTACTGTTATGTCACAAGTATCTTACTGTATTTTCGTTATTCAGTAAATTACTCTATATTCGCAAAGCATTCTGGGAAATACCATGGTAAATGGACTCCACTTATAAAGCTCTTTTCCCTGGTTTTTCACAGACCCAAAGTGCTTTACATTGTTTTGTAGACATTCACCCATTCACACACACATTCATACACCGATAGCAGCAGCAGCTACCACGCAGGGTGCAAGCAGACTATCGGGAGCAATTCGGGTTCCAATGTCTTGCCCAAGGACACTTCGACATGTGGCGGGGAGACGGGGATCGAACCTCTGACCCTGTAACCCAGTGGACGACCGCCCTACACACTTCGCCACAGCCGCCCCTAAGCATTCTGGGTAATATTATGCTACCGTCAATCTAAATACAGTAATAATATGACCGGAAATACAATAACTACTGGACAATTGTTGCCAGTAATGTACTGTTAATTTAACAATAAAAATGTTACATTGTGTGTGTGTGTGTGTGTGTGTGTGTGTGTGTGTGTGTGTGTGTGTGTGTGTGTGTGTGTGTGTGTGTGTGTGTGTGTGTGTGTGTGTGTGTGTGTGTGTGTGTGTGTGTGTGTGTGTGTGTGTGTGTGTGTGTGTGTGTGTGTGTGTGTGTGTGTGTGTGTGTGTGTGGTGTGTGTGACTATAAAGAGTTAATCTTGCTGCAGCTTCTGAATAACCATAACAAACCGTCCCAAACCTGCCCGACGATAAGGGATTTACTCTGACCTGAAATTCACCTCAAACTTACACAATGGTTGAGAGAGACTGTGGTTGCGTTCCGAATCTCATACTCTTTCTTTTTTCCATTCTACACACTACATCCGACGATAAAAATAATCTAGTTAGGATGCAGTAGGCATACTATTGGGACATACTTTTACTCTTTTATTTCATCATAACATTGCGCCTTGATCTTGCCTCTTGCTTTTATATCCATCGCATCCCCGTTTGTTTTCATATGGAGGCTTCGTCGATGTTACGTCACTTCACGTGCGCACTGGATTGTGGGTCAGAATCGCCCAAATAGGATGCACTTTTCAACACTAACAATCTTGGCCGCATGAAGTAGGACATCCGGGTACTTCTAACCATCCTAAATCTGACCACAAGAATCGGGACATCCTAAATCTTTTTTCTACCGTACTATATACTAGAGAGTATGCGATTCGGAACGCAACCAATGTTCTCGAGCTGGAGGAGCAAGGGTCTTAAAGGCATAAAAAAGGATTGGATTTAAAGTAGCTACGAGGAACTTTTAAATATTTCTGAAACAAATATTTTCTAATTTTTCATCTGATGATCATGAATTACATATGAACAGCAAACGAGACCATCAGTGTAAATGTGAATGCTTTTTTACATAGTTTTTTCTTAATGCCTTTGTCATGGGTATACGCTCACCCAGGAACAACAGCTGGCGTGGTAAAAAACACTACCGCTTTTGTCGAATGGGGGCGCTAGAATTAACACAAACGGAAACACCTTTTAATATTCTAAAAAATAAGGCCTTCAAAGATTGGGTAACGGCAAAATCTCAACCTGCACTGTGTCTGTGTTATGGTTTGATCCATTTCCTTTCCATCCAAATCCAAAATTATATAATTGATGAGATTTTTAGGTTGCGTTCCGAATCGCATACTTTCTACTATATAGTATGTAGAAAAAAGATTTAGGATGTCCCGATTCTTGTGGCCAGATTTAGGATGGTTAGAAGTACCCGGATGTCCTACTTCATGCGGCCAAGATTGTTAGTGTTGAAAACTGCATCCTATTTGGGCGATTCTGACCCACAATCCAGTGCGCACCTGAAGTGACGTCACATCAACAGAGCCTCCATATGAAAACAAACAGGGGATGAGACGGATATAAAAGCAAGAGGCAAGATCAAAGTGCAATGTTATGATGAAATAAATAATAAATTAAAGTATGTCCCAATTGTAGCATACTGCATCCTAACTAGATTATTTTTATAATTTTTTTTTTTTTTTTTTTTTTTAACTTTTTTTTTCGGGCAGCTGTTGGCCTGGCGTGTGTGTGTGTGTGTGTGTGTGTGTGTGTGTGTGTGTGTGTGTGTGTGTGTGTGTGTGTGTGTGTGTGTGTGTGTGTGTGTGTGTGTGTGTGTGTGACTATAAAGAGTTAATCTTGCTGCAGCTCCTGAAAACCAAAACAGACCGGCCCAAACCTGCCCGACGATAAGGGATTTGAAGTATGTGGAGGATTGAATTATAGAATAAGTTCCAACATGTTCCAATCCAATCCAATCCAACTTTATTTATAAAGCGCTTTCATCAAACCAGAGCAGAGACAAAGTGCTGTACAGGCCTAAAATAAGGTACAATAAAAATAAGTAAAATAAGGTACAATAAAAATAAGTAAATAAGGTACAATAAAAATAGATAAAAAAAATTAAAAAAATTAATAAAGCTAAAAGGTAAAAAAAAAAAAAAATCTAAAATAACAAAAATAAGATACAATAAAATAACATCAAAAGTCTCACACTGGGTCGAAAGCCAGCGAGTAAAAATGGGCTGACCTCAGAGAGCGAGCAGGAGAGTACCGGTGAAGCTGATCTTTCAGCTTGACATGAAGTTAAGTCGCCAAGTTATTGCATCAGTAAAGTAAAAAACAATAAACAGATGCAAACGAAGATGATTAAAACAAGACAGACACCAGCAAACTATACCAGGCCTTTAAAGCCATAGTGCGTAACTTCTGTTGAGGAATTCTGAGTGTCGGTGCATCGCCATCTACATGAGGTAAAGCCTTCAGTGATGGCTCATGGATTTTATACCTTCTGCTGTACGTCCAGGTTTTTTTTTTAGCAGTAGAATCAACAACTGAAACATTTCTTGGGCTCTTCTTGGGGATTTTTCTGAGCTCCTGCACCAGTGTCAGGGGGGGAGAGGGGGGGGACACCAGTTTGTAAACGCTGCCATACTGAGAAATACAGAGAGAGTTTTGTGGAGCTGATAATAGGCTTAATCAACTTTGTGTCAACTTGTTTGGCGATGGCTTGAATGTAACAGACATTTATTTGGCTTGTGGCAGATGCAGCATGCTGAAAAATACCCAGATGTCCTACCTACTACATCCGGTGGTGATTTTTTTTGTGTTGAAACCAGCAGCTTTATGGAGGTTCTGACCCACAATCCACTGCAGCAGAAGTTACATCACATGGACTGAGCCTCCCAGTGAAAACAACCAGCGATGAGACGGATATATAAAGCAAGAGGCAAGTTCAAGGAGCCATGTTAGGATGAAATAAAATAAGTGAAAGTATGTCCCAATTGTAGCATACATTATATTAACTTTTTATGATCAGCTGTACTATGTAGAATAGAAAAAATAAAAAGTATGAGATTTGGAACTCAGCCTGGATTCTCTGACTGCTTTTATTGGACACTGATATCCCATAATACACACACACACACACACACACTCTCACACACACACATACACACACACATACACACGCACGCACACACACACACACACACACACACACACACAAAACACACACACACACACTGATATCCCATAATACACACACACACACACACACACACACACACAAAGACACACACACACAGACAGACAGACACACACAGACACACACACAGACACACACACACACACACACACACATACACACACACACACACACACACACACACACACTGATATTCCATAATACAAAGCACATGAACAAGAGGAGTTGGAGCAACTCACAGCTGGAGTTAATTTATAATAAATTATGAACACAACGATCCGACGTCTCCAAGAATCTTAGAACAATATATATTAAATGTATGTTGAAACAATCTTGATTTCTCTTTATTCAGAATTGACCGCAACTTTTTATTATTGTAGTTTTATTATTAACATGGAAAAATGTCACTTTCTTGTCAGTACAAAATGTACAAAAGTGTGTTAATGTCTTGCACATTTAAGGTACATACACACAGACAGACAGACAGACAGACAGACAGACAGACAGACAGACAGACACACAGACATACACACAGACAGACAGACAGACAGACAGACAGACAGACAGACAGACAGACAGACAGACAGACAGACAAAAGATGTAGTCAGTGATTCTGGAGAATGCTTGTTGTCAAAATCACTTTCTTTGTCAAAATCAGTGAATATCTCCTCATGATCCGCTACCTGTCTGTACTGTGTGTGTGCTCTGAAAAAATATCCAGTGTTAATACACAGCCTAGGCTCTGTAAACTGGTATGTAAACAAAGGTGGGCTGTCTTAGCTAGCATCATGTTCGTTTACAGAGCCTAGGCTATGTATTAACTCTGGCTTTGTTTTCAACGCACACAAACACAGTACAGACAGGTAGCAGTTCATGAGGAGATATTCACTGATTTTGACAGAAAGTGATTTTTGACAACAAGCGTTCTCCAGAATCAGTGACTCCACATTTAATACATTGTCATAGTCCAGAGTGGTGACAGAATGTTATCCCAGTTAAATCAGTTCTGTGTGTGTGTGTGTGTGTGTGTGTGCGTGTGACTGTGTCTGTGTGTCTGTCTGTGTGTGCGTGTGTGTGTGTGTGTGTGCTATGTTAATCCTGAAACGTTACAGACAATCATTATACTGATATAAAGACGCTACTGTTCAGTTTTACTAATCTGATTTTGTAGCATTTGGTAGAATCATTGGGCTTCATTGTACAGGGATGATTTGATAATTCTTAACCTCACCGAAACTATCTAACTGTAGGAAACACGAAAAATATGTGTTTTTGGGTAGATATCTCACAAGTTGAGTTGAAATGAATGTGAGTTGAATTTGTGTGTTGGACTGCTGTTTGTCTATTTATGTTATTTTCTACCTCGTACTGCTTTTTATAGTATTTATTCAAATGGTTTTTTACTGCGAACTGGAACTGTAAACTAAATTGCCCTTCTTGGGATAAATAAAGCTTTTTCTGATTCTGATTCTGATTCATTCAAAAAGAGTTAGATGAGGTTAGAGAAGTTAAATATGGACATAAGAATGGCTTTTAAACTAAATCATTATTCGCTCTTTAAAGGTATAGTGTCTAACTTTTTGGGGAGGCATATTTCAGAACACACTTGGTAGAAATCGGATATAATATTACTATTATAAGTATGTTTTAATTAGTGTATAGTAATTTCTTGTTTTTTTTTATGACCTTAGAATGAGCCTTTTCTATCTACATAGGAGCGGGGCGCTGAGGCCGCCATGTTGCACCGCCATGTTTCTACAGTAGCACAGAACAGACAAACTTAACTAAAGGCCTTACACGTTTTTATATATAGTGGGCGTCCTGGGGAAATACACCTGTTGGAAGACCAAGAAGAAGAAGTACTAAGAAAATAATGCTATTTTAATATAGTTTTTCTTAATGCTTTTGTCATGGGTATACGCTCACCCAGGAACAACAGCTGGCGTAAAAACACTACCGCTTTTGTCCAAAGGGGGGCGCTAGAATTAACACACACTGAAAGTTTCTCAGAGCACCTTTAACCAAACTAGTTGTCTTTGCTCTTGTTCATTTGCACAGCCACGCTTTCTAAGTAGCCTCACCAACACAGCTGAAACTTAAGCCGATACACTATATGACGGTGTCCCTATACGCCCTGCATGTGTGCGTGTGTGTGTGTGTGTGTGTGTGTGTGTGTGTGTGTGTGTGTGTGTGTGTGTGTGTGTGTGTGTGCGTTTGTGCGCGTGTGTGAGTGCATGGGGGTATTTTAAGCCATGCAGTGAGCAGGTGTCATATATGTACCGATGCATACTGTATGTTCGTATGTTCTTCATTTTGCACGTTTAAATTTATTTACTTTTCTATACCGTTTGGGTTTGCCTTACTTTTCGCACTATTTTGAATTTATTTATCGTTTGCATTTCTGATCTTATTTATTTTTATTTTCGGGCATTTTCAAGCTTTTTTATTAGCTAGTACAGAGTTGAAATGGGGAGACGGAGAGAGAGAGGGGGGATGACCTGCAGTAAAGGTCCACGGGTCGGACTCGAACCCGCGACCACTGCAACGAAGGCCGGAGCCGTTATGGTACGCGCTCTATCCACTACACCACCAGAGCGCCCTACTTATCTTATTTTATACTTTTGTATTTACTGCACCGTGGGTGGGAGAGAAATATACAATATTTTCGATTCATCTGTATGTCTGGCACATATTGCAGAAATTGACCAAAAAGTTGACTACTAGATAGATAGATAGATAGATAGATAGATAGATAGATAGATAGATAGATAGATAGATAGATAGATAGATAGATAGATAGATAGATAGATAGATGGCTAAACAGATAGATGGATGGATGGATGCATAGACAGACAGACAGACAGACAGATGACTTACTAGAGGCATCATTGCGGACGCAGTGGGTGAAACCTGTCCTCTGTAATGGTTATGAAGCTCCACTAGCATCTCCTCTTGATCCTCGCTCAAAAAGCTCCAGGCTCCAGGAACCACCAGGGCCGAGATCCCGATCCATACCCAGAGAAGGGCTGCCGTCGGTGGGGTAAGCCGGCGGCGAAGAGACCCCCCTCTCCTGGAGCCCAATATATTTCCATCCAGGTTGTTAGTCCTTTGGGTAGGGGTCCCCCGCTGTGTGAAGAAGTGCATTGTGGGATATTGAGTCCTTAGGGAAGTTGTATTTATCCTCCTCGAGTGGTAGGTCCAGAGTACAGTGAAAAGTGTGTGTGTTAAAGTGTGTGTTGGAGGGATCTACAATTGTTTTTGTGTGTTTGTCTATGTGTGTGTTTGCGCGTGTGTGTGTGTGTGTGTGTGTGTGTGTGTGTGTGTGTGTGTGTGTGTGTACAATAGGCCACTTGTCTTTGTAAGTGTGTGTGTGTAAGTGTGTGTGTGTGTGTGTTTTCTGTAGAAGTGTATCTGTGTGTGTGTGTGTGAGTGTGTGTGTTCCCTTCCTCAGTGCCTCTCACTCTCAGCTCTGACGATCTCCTTCTTTCTGACCCGGCTTTAAGAGCGAGAGGATCCTCCCCTGCACACACACACACACACACACACACACACACACACAGAGCCACACGCACACTCACACACACACACACACACACACACACACACACACACATACACACAGAGCTACACACACACACACACACACACACACACACACTCACACACTCACTCAGTTCACATTTCACATACTGCACCGACTGGTACGCACAACAAACACCCCACTTCACTCTCCATATTCTCCATGTCAAGTTCTCTCTCTCTCTCCCTCCCTCTCGCTCTCTCTCTCTTTCTCCCTCTTTCTATCTCTCTTCTTTCTTCTCTCTCTCTCTCTTTCTTCTCCTCTCTCTCTCTCTCCCTCTCTCTCTGTCTCTGTCCCCCTCTCTCTCTTTCTCTCTCTCCCTCTCTCTCTCTCTTTCTCTCTCTCACGCTCTCTCTCTCTTTCTCTCTCTCCTTGTCTCCCTTCCTCTCTTCACTTTAACTCTCTCTCCTTGTCCTCTCTCTCCCTCTCTCTCTCCCTCTGTCTCTCTCTCCCTCCATTCTCTCTCTTTTTCTTCATCTCTTTGTTTTATTGTCATGCAATTTAAAACCTCTTTCAAGCCTACTTTAATGCGAGATATACAGGCAAAACATATTTTCCAGCACTGGTCAATTTCTAGATTTTTGTCTATCTTCCATAACATGTCTTCTTTCATACTGGTATAAATCAAAAGGTCCAACATGTACATTCAGGTGTTTATTTGACTAAACCTTGTCTGTTTGCGTCTGTATATTTCTCCTATACAACCATCTTTAATGGACATTATCTCAACATTAGTTTTGTTTTTTCAATACTCTGATCCAAAAATCTCAGCCTCTAAAGCACACACATCAACTAAACTTTCCATAATCATTCTCAGCACTATTCCTAAGTACTGTGGTTGCGTTCCGAATCTCATACTCTTTCTTTTTTTTATCCTACATACTACATCCGACGATAAAAAGAATCTAGTTAGGATGCAGTAGGCATACTATTGGGACATACTTTACTCTCTTATTTCATCATAACATTGCGCCTTGATCTTGCCTCTTGCTTTTATATCCGTCGCATCCCCGTTTGTTTTCATATGGAGGCTTCGTCGATGTTACGTCACTTCACGTGCGCACTGGATTGTGGGTCAGAATCGCCCAAATAGGATGCAGTTTTCAACACTAACAATCTTGGCCGGATGTAGTAGGACATCCGGGTACTTCTAACCATCCTAAATCTGGCCACAAGAATCGGGACATCCTAAATCTTTTTTCTACATACTATATAGTAGAAAGTATGAGATTCGGAACGCAACCTGTGTGTGCACTGTAAAGAAAAGAAAAAGTGTTAATACACAGCCTAGGCTCTGTAAACGGGCATGTTGCTATAGCTACGGCGGGTCCGTTTTCTTCCTCTCTATCAATGAAAAGCTGTTGAGATGTCGGGGAAGTCTGGTATGGCCTCACTCACACACACACACACACACACACACACACACACACACACACACACACACACACACACACACAGAAAGGAACACACACACACACACAGACACTCACACACACAGACACACACACACGCACTCACACACTCACAGAAAGGAACACACACACACACAAACACTTACACAAAGGCACACACACACAGACTACGCACAGACACACACACACACACAAACACTTACACAAAGGCACACACAGACTACGCGCAGACACGCACACACACACTCACACACACACACACACACACACACACACACACACACGCTCTCACACGCACACACACACACACACACAGACACACACACACACACCCTGAGTCATTGACCAGCTGATACTGAGGCAGAATGTGACTCATGTACATTTGCGTCAGTGTCTGAATGATCCAAATTACTGTGAATGTTTTTGAGTTGTTTTAAATATTTTCTTCATTGGAAAAGATTTTTCTCAAAGATTTAAACATTTTTGTAGTGGTTAGACCCCCCACCCCTCCATAAAGTCTCAGTCCTCTTCACAGCAGACCCGGGTTAGAATCCAGCCCGGGTCGTTCTCTGCATGTCATTCCCCTCTCTGACGCATTTCATATCTGTCTCTACAAGCTGTCTCTACAAGCTTAAAAATACCCAAAAAAGTATCTTAAAAAAAAATCATATAGGCCTATAGTGACATTTAAAACATATCAATTGAATATATGTATCAAATTTCATCATTGTGTTTATTTTACATAATACATTTTTCTGAAGCTAATTGGGTGGTCCCTTCTCTTATTGCCCCCCCCCCCTCACACACACACACACAGACATACACACACACACACACACACACACACACACACATATGTTGTCTTGCGTGACGTCCCCGGTCATTCTCACATAAGGTGTTCGTTATGCTAATGCTTCTTCTAACACAGTCCTGACAGCTTTCTAACAGATCAGAATTTTTACGTAATATTTGGCGACTGGAGAAGGAGAGAGAAAGCGATGTCACTGCTGGAAATAAATCAACGAAGAAGAGAGAGTTGTGTGTGTGTGTGTGTGTGTGTGTGTGTGTGTGTGTGTGTGTGTGTGTGTGTGTGTGTGTTGTGGTGTGTGTGAGTGTGTGTGTGGTGAGTGTGTCTGTGTGTGTGAGTGTGTCTGTTGTGTGTGGTTTTGTGTATGTCTGTGTGTGTCTGTGGTGTGTGTGTGTGTGTGTGTGTGTGTGTGTGTGTGTGTGTGTTGTGTGTGTTGTGTGTGTGTGTGTGTGTGTGTGTGTGTGTGTGTGTGTGTGTGTGTGTGTGTGTGTGTGTGTGTGTGTGTGTGTGTGTGTAGTGTGATGTGTGGAGTGTGTGTGTGTGTGTGTGTGTGTGTGTGTGTGTGTGTGTGTGTGTGTGTGTTCAGCTTTCACAGTGACCTCAGTCTTATTGGACAACATGTGTTTTACTGACAATGATGATTTATGACAATTTGAATAAACTAAATGTCACAAACACGCGCACACACAGACACACACCCACACACACACACAGACACACACACACACACACACACACACAGACACACACACACACACACATACACACACACACACACACACATACACACACACACACACACACAGCTTTTTCTGCTTTCAGATAGACTGTGGTTGCGTTCCGAATCGCATACTTTCCACTATATAGTTTGGTAGAAAAAAGATTTAGGATGTCCCGATTCTTGTGGCCAGATTTAGGATGGTCAGAAGTACCCGGATGTCCTACTTCATGCGGCCAAGATTGTTAGTGTTGAAAACTGCATCCTATTTGGGCGATTCTGACCCACAATCCAGTGCGCACGTGAAGTGACGTCACATCGACGAAGCCTCCGTATGAAAGCAAACGGGGATGCGACGGATATAAAAGCAAGGGGCAAGATCAAGGCGCAATGTTATGATGAAATAAGAGAGTAAAAGTATGTCCCAATAGTATGCCTACTGCATCCTAACTAGATTATTTTTATCGTCGGATGTAGTATGTAGAATAGAAAAAAGAAAGAGTATGTGATTCGGAACGCAACCTTACACAGCATCATAGCGGATAGCCTACCCAATGCTTAAAGGTGGAATCAGCAATTCTGGAGAACTCTTTTTGGCAAAATCACTTCTTATCAAAAATCATACCTCCTCACGCAAGCCTAGGTTATGGAAACAGCTATGTAAACAAAGGGGGC
>CM047511.1:31599395-31601895 GCA_026122265.1 Ammodytes dubius | reverse complement strand
CATTATTTTCTTTTTAATTCTTGTATGTCCTCTCACAGCCCCGTTTCAACATAGATTGAGTTGATGATGGATGAACTCTTTTGTTTAAGCTGCTATTGCGCCCCCTTCCTGCAACTCTTAGCAATTACACTTCAGTCACAGACATACAGGTGCATCTAAAAGGCGGCAGTGGCGAAGTGGGTAGGGAGATCGCCTCTGGAGTGCAGGGTCGGAGGTTCGATCCCCCGTCTCCCTGAGCAAGACACTGAACCCCAAATTGCTCCCGATGGTTCAGAGAGCGCCTTGCATGGCAGCTACTGCCATCGGTGTATTAGTGTGTGTATGAATGGGTGAATGTGGTAAGATATGTAAAGCGCTTTGGGGCTGAGAAAAATCGGCTAGAAGGCGCTATATAAGTCAAGTCCATTTACCATTTTAAAAAAAATTCTGAGAAAGAAAAAAAAAGTGCAACTTCAAATAAAGTTCTTTATTTGACTTTTTTCTCAAAATACATTATACAAAAAAACCTTCCTCTCATTTCTTATTCAATACCGCGGCCGTACTTATACTTATATGAGCATCTTCATTAGGACAAAAAAAAAAATCACGCATCCACCACAACTTTTGTAATAAATAAAAAATATATTTCACTTTCAGTATCGAGAGCACATTTTGAGTCCACTTGGTCCTGAGTGTGTGTGAGACTATAAGAGTTTGAGACTGCGGTAAATTTAGAAAGATATTGAAAACATTTGAACTTCTTGGAGCTTAGAGGATGTTTGCTTTCAGTCAGAATGAGGTTGGAGCCCATTGTCTGTCTGTCTGTCTGTCTGTCTGTCTGTCTGTCTGTCTGTCTGCGTGTCTGTCTGTCTGTCTGTGTGTCTGTCTGTTATGTGAGTTATTGATACTGGACTTTCAAATCTGTCAATACCTATACAGTTTTACCGCAGTATGGAACTGTGGAGTTTGTTCAACATTTTTTATTTCCACTTTATATCTCGACATTTTCGACTTTTCTCTCAAAGTACATAATAAAAAAAAAAAACCTCCCCTCAATACCATCGCCATAACCCTCTAACATATGCAAAATGATAATAATACGGTAAAAATTAAATCAGAAGTAAAAATTAAATCTGATTTTTTTTCTCCAAATTTGACTTCAATGTAAAAAAAAAATACTCATTTCTTATTCAATACCGTGGCCATAGCACTCAAAAATATGAGTATCTTCATAAAAAAAAAAAAAAAAAAAAAAAACTTTAGAGCATCATAACTGTAGTTGGGATCTTCAAAATATCTTCATGTCTGTTTTGTCTTTGTTCCCTGAAAAAAGCTGTACATTTCACATTACAGCAACAAAAAATAAAAGTTTAAAGGTGCAGTGTGTAACTTTGTGTGTGTCAGAGAAGTGAAAAATGTTCTAAGGTATATTCTCATAACTGAATAAAAACAAACTTTCCTCACAGGAAAATGTAGATCCCTGGAACACTGTTTGAAGTTAGAAAGCTTCCTGAAAAGTTACTGTTTCACTGTTGTTGTTGTTGTTTACAGCAGCAGGGCCCACAGTTTGGTTTACAAACACATTCTAGTCTTACGTTTGGTTCCAGGTTCCTCAAAAAAAAAAAAAAATACAAATAAAATTCTTCAATACTAAGAATTCCATGTAGAAAAAAATATGTTTAGTAAACCAACTGCAGGCTCTGTGAATGTAAACAAATCCTCCTCTGAAACTGCTCGGTGAACCTTTAAAAAGCAATTTAAATAAATAAAAAGTGTCCAAAATATTCAGTGGATCTCATGTGTTGTCGGTGAACACTTGTCCCAAGACGGAGAAGCGAGAACTGAAGGGCTGAACCGGGCAGGAGAGGGTAGGGGCGGTCTTCTTCTCACCTTTAAAAGATCAAAGATTTTAAGATTTTAAAATGGTTTATTTGTCATAATATGCACAAAAATAACAGCAGCAGAAGTTGGCAATGACATTCTTAAAGGTGGAGTCAGCGATTCTGAAAAATGCTTGTTGTTAAAATCACTTTTTTGTCTAAATCAGTGAATATCTCCTCATGATATTCTACCTGTCTGTACTGTGTACGCAACATACCCTAAACACAGGGTATGTGAACAAAAGGGGAGCACACCACAGCTTGCAACATGCCCGCTTATAAAGCCTAGACTGTGTATTAACACTGTACTTATTTTTTCAGCACACACACAGTAAGGAGAGGTAGCGAATCATAGAGATAGTCACTGATTTTGACAAAAAAGTGTTTATGGTCAACAAACATTCTCACATAAGTACAGCATGACATAAACAGATTGACATTTTTTTTCAAACTGATTTTAAAGTAGCTACGAGGAACTTTTAAATATTTCTGAAACAGTCTCATTTTTCCTCTGATGATCATAAATGACATGTAACAGCAAACAAGACCATCAGTGCAAAGAAAGAATGCTATTTTGATATAGTTTTTCTTAATGCCTTTGTCATGGGTATACGCTCACCCAGGAACAACAGCTGGCGTGG
>CM047511.1:31591895-31594395 GCA_026122265.1 Ammodytes dubius | reverse complement strand
TGTCTCTCTGTCTGTCTGTCTCTCTGTCTGTCTCTCTCTCTGTCTGTCTGTCTGTCTGTCTGTCAGTACCTGCAGTCCGGGCCAGAAAGCCTCCAGACTCTGGAACACGGGCATGGTGACAGTTCCTTTGAACATCTGGACCCACAGGTACCAGTCATCAAAACGGGTGTAGTTCTGAATCGCCCGGTCGTACTCTGAACACAGGGAAGGAAATTTCATATAGATATACTGTATATATACAGTTGTGGACAGAATTATTAGCCCCCCTATGAAAACCCCCTCTCCCCCTCTCCCCCTCAACAAACACACACACACACACACACACACACACACACACACACACACACACACACACACACACACACACACACACACACACACTCACACACAAATAATTCAGTAATGTTGACCCTGGTAGTTTTTCGTTTTTGTGAAATAATAATTGTTTTCGTGTGCAAAGTAAAATAAGGTAAATTCCTTGCTCTGTTCTACAGCACTTCTGAAATACCTTTAAAAAAAGTGAAATTTCCATAGGAGCAATTCTGCCATTAAAGACCTACTTCACCGGTGGGAATATGAAGGTGTATTGAATTCTGAGATCCTATTTAGTATAAGTGTGCAACAAAAATTTAAATTGGTTCATCCTAGCCTGAGAAAAGGCAGAAAGAGTGTTTTATGGTCTCACTGTCTAACCCTACATTTTCCTTACTGGGTTAGGATTAACAGGACAGCTGGGCCAAGGGAAGACTGAGGGAAGACTGAGGGAAGAAAAACCTCATTCATTATATTATAATAGTGATTTTATAATGATAGAACGCTGGTTCCGTATGGGTGAAGTAATCCTTTAACTGCATATATTTAACATATTTCACATTTAAAGGAAATGCCCTTATATTGTACAATTTTAAAGTTCTTCAGTTTACTGTGTATCGACAAGGAGAGAATGCATGGATGACACAGTGTTATGAACAAGGTGCATCTCAAAATATTTGAGAGTGAGTGAGTGAGTGAGTGAGTGAGTGAGTGAGTGAGTGAGTGAGTGAGTGAGTGAGTGAGTGAGTGAGTGAGTGAGTGAGTGAGTGAGTGAGTGAGTGAGTGAGTGAGTGAGTGAGTGAGTGAGTGAGTGAGTGAGTGAGGAGAGAGAGAGAGGGAGTGAGTGAGAGAGAGAGAGAGAGGGAGTGTTTTCCCGCATAATTGCAATAATTCATGCAAAATTTGATAAGGCATGCTCAGCGCTCATAGGATAAGGCGTGTGTGTGTGTGTGTGTGTGTGTGTGTGTGTGTGTGTGTGTGTGTGTGTGTGTGTGTGTGTGTGTGTGTGTGTGCGACTATGCCTGTGTGAGTGAGTATGAGGATGTACAAGGTGCAAAATATTTGAATATCATGGTGTGTGTCTGTCTGTCTGTGTGTCTGTGTCTGTCTGTAGTTACCTATGAACATGTCTAGCAGTTCTTGGTCTTGCAGTAGAATCGCTCCTTTCACCAGATACTCAAAGTAAGAATCCACTCCGGCTCCGATACCCGCGTCCTGCGCAACCCACTTCTTAGACAGGACGTCGATGTGGTTCCCCACCTACAGACAGACAGACAGACAAACACACAAAGACAGACAGACAGACACAGACACACACACAGACACACAGACAGACAGGCAAGAGGACGGACGTTACACACTGAATGTTTTGTATAATGGTGCGAATACCTGATGCGTATCTGTGCTTCAATTTCAAATTAATAGAAAGGTTTCTTATGGGCAAACACTCACACACACAAACACACACACACAGCCCACAGACGGACGGACAGACAGACACACACACAGACAGACACACAGGCAGACAGACAATAGGATGGACGTTACACACACGTAGCTCACTGAATGTTTTGCATAATGGTGTGAATACCTGATGTTTATGTTTCTTATGGGCGCAAACACACACACACAAACCCCCCCCCCCCCACCCCTCACACACACACACAGCCCCCCCCCCTCCCCCCTTCCTTCCTTTGTTTTTTTATTTTTATTTTTTTAACTTATGTATGTAATGTTATGAATCTGTTTGATCGAAATAAACTAAACTAAACTAAACTAACCTAAACTAAACTAAACTAAACTAAACTAAACTAAACTAAACTAAACTAAACTAAACTAAACTAAACTAAACTAAACTAAACTAAACTAAACTAAACTAAACTAACCTAAACTTACCAGTCCGATCTCAGACCTGGTGGTCCACAGGGCCCTGAGTGCTTTGCGTGCTGCCTCCCCACACACACCCACCCACCCACACACACACACACACACACACACAACCCCCCACCACCACCCCCCTACCCACCCACACACACACACACACACTCCCCCCCTCCCACACACAAAAACACACACCCCCCTCACCCCACACACACACACACGCCCAAAAAAAACACACACACACACACCCAAAAAAAAAACACACACACACACACACACCCAAAAAAAAACACACACACACACACAC
>CM047511.1:31566895-31579395 GCA_026122265.1 Ammodytes dubius | reverse complement strand
AGGGACTTTTAACACATACTGACATTACATGAGCTCTGCATCTGGCTCCTGAGCAGTGACTAGACTGAATCTTGGGTTAACTGTACAGAATGACCACCAATAATATTATATTATATTCATGAAGGCATTAATGTGTCTTATCACCTTTATGCTGCAGCTGGTAAAGTGGAGTTGATTTAAATGTTTTTACAAACTGCTGATGGGAATTCATTTCAGATGTTCTTATTTTCGTTGGCTTTATGTGTCTATGCTCCATTAGGAAACTCAATTATTATTATTATATCAACCAATAAAAGAATGATCAAAGAATAAAATATACATTTTTTTAGGGCTCATTCTTGACCTTATAGTCTGTTCAGTACAGTGTAAGATAAACAGTTTAGTCCCATAATCACTTTGCATAAAGTTTGAATGTCCAGTAAAGAGGTTGATGTATATCTCTGCTTCATCCCAGCAGCTTCATATCGACGGTCACAGACTAACAGAGGGCAGACGGGGAACAGACAACGATGGAGAAGGTTCTTCTGAGCATCATCGTGGCTTCAGGTAAGTTAGTGAGTTATAAGTAAGTAAGTAAGTAAGTAAGTAAAATGTATTTATAAAAGCACATTTATGACAGTTTGCACTGTCCAAAGTGCTGTACATAGTGCATTCAGTAGGTAAACAATGAAGGTAAAATAACAATAACCAAAATAAAAGACGTAAAGCCCATGGGGTGGTAGGATGGCCTAGAGGTAAGGTGGCCGACCAGTAACCATGAGGTCGCTGGTTCGATCCCCGGCACCGGACAGGAGGGTGTTAGTTGTAAAACTAGCAGAGGCTGGTATTGTGTCTATGGTGCCCACCATCTCTACACTTAACCCCAAAACTGCTCCAGGGGTGCTGTACTGACCCTGCGCTCTGACCCCCTCCGAAGTGTGGTAACTTGAGAGGGGATATGCGAAAAGATGAATTTCAATGTGCCTCGTGTACAACTGACAAATAAAGATAACTTAACTTAATAAACACAGATAGTAGTGCAGAGGTAAGATAGTTAATGGGGAGGAACAGGGGATACATTTCTGAGAGTTGTGCCAGTGGCATGGCTGTATACGATGGTCACCAAAAGAAAGTGATTGTCTACAGTAGCTTAGAAGAGAGTGACATCTCAATTCCACTTAACGACACTGATGAGAGTTCAGATGGCCAGAAAGATGATGATGGTGACTTTGTCATTGTGAGCTTTGCAGGTAAAACCATTAGATATGCTAGGCCTTGTTTAAGAAAATTGACCTTCAATCTTTGTATTTACTTAATTGTCTTATGGATTTGTCTTGCATTACAGTTTATGAGATATATATCAAAGGCACAATTCACCCCATGGTATTCTCTCCAACCGCACAACTTACACCACACCGGGGGCAGGTTGTGCAACAAGACAACTTTTTTCCGAAAGCTATATTTCTTCAACAGTTTATTCCAGATCCAAAGTTTTTATTGCCAGGGATGCACAACACCCTGAAATATATGTACATATTTGAGTTGGAGACTTTACTGTCAAGGACTTACTTTAAAGTCACTTTCAGTGAAAAGTTGCACAACTTAGGCCACTCTCCCCTATATGTGGTGAAACATTTTTTTTCTTCCGGCCCCCTCAGCAACAGTACAATGCTGACTACTGCTACAGTAACCTCCCCCCTAAACTCTTTATACTGACTGTGCTGAACACCATCTCCATAAGGTAACAGACTAACTATGGGCGCACTCACACTAGGCAAGTTTGCCTGTTCCGTGAAGATTCAGCACGATCCCCCCCCTCCCGACTCCCCCCGCTGGCCCGTGGTCACACTGCTCGTGGCCTGGGCACGATTGCACCTTGCCTACGTCACTGTGCGCTTTTAGGATTTGGAGCGTAGTCTACTTGTAGCCTATACAAGTAGACTATATTAATATATTTATATTAATATAATATTTTCATCCGGCCAAATTTTCATCAAATATTCCACTTCCACATTAGAGCAACGAGAATCCTTAAGCTATTGTTTGAAAAAAAATGTAGCCTTGACGTAATAAGTCGCGGTGGACAGTCTCATATTTGTGCAGCACGCTGTTCATTATTAATATAACGGCCCGTCATCAGACCATACGTACTGGATGGTTTTATACACATCGATCGCACTATCAAGTAATCCAAGCCAGAACTTTTTGTATGGGCAGAGATCGTTTTTTTAAGTGTCTTTATAAAGTTTCTTGTTAAACCTTAGTGTAGGCTACTGTTTCCTTATCACCGGGCCGCGGAGTCCCGGTGTGTGTTGTTTTGTGTTCGTCTCCACCGCCATGCGTAAAGACAGTATTATGACAGCTGACGGGAGGAAAAAGACGAAAACCTTTTTGCTTTGCTTTCTGCGCTCACCTATTTAGCTCTCTCCCTCTTTTATTAGCCCACACACCTAGGCCTACACACACGTTAATTCTCACACATTTTATGTAGCTACAAGTCCAAGTGGTGGGCAATTCTGGTGCCGACTAGTAAGGCAGCGGACGTTAACGGACTATGCATCCTTAATAAATTCACGTCAGGAACGCCGCCTGTGCACTTGCTTGTGCGCGTGTCATCTCATTAGCATCTGTACTTTGGCCACGGCACACCTCTCCCAGGTGTGCCGTGGCCAAGGGGCTGTTCCGTGCTGGAATACGGTTGGCGTGGTCACACTAGGCCAAACGTTCTAGACTTTAGTATGCAAATGAGCTTTGGCACGGGGCCGCGGCCCTAGTGTGAGTGGCCCCTATGCCTCAGTACTCCATTCAACCCTACTTAAAAAATTAACTATCCCTTAAGTACTGTCAAACTGATGAAATTGATCATTTTGCTTTTTGCTGGTGAAATCAAAACCTGCTGTTGCAATGTTGGTTGAAAGAGATTTGCTTTGACTTCAAACATAAATTGTCTCATCAGTTTCTACAACCACACCTGCTCAAACACCAACAACACCACCAGGTTCTCCAGTGAGGCTGGTCGGCTCCAGCAGTAACTGCTCTGGCAGAGTGGAAGTCTTCCTTAACGGCTCGTGGGGGACAGTGTGTGACGACATCTGGGACCTGAAGCATGCTAATGTGGTCTGTCGACAGATTGGCTGTGGCAGGGCTCTAGAAGCTCCACAAAGTGCACGTTTTGGACGGGGAAGTGGACCAATCTGGCTAGATGACCTTCAGTGTTCAGGAAATGAGTCATCACTAACAGACTGTAGACATCGGGGACTAGGCACACACAACTGTGTACATGATGAAGACGCTGGTGTTATTTGTGAAGGTAATTGTCCATACATAGGGGAGAGTGGGGTGAAGTGAGCTAAAATGATTTATCAGTCAAATTTACACATTTCCCATTAATTCAGGATGTTTCCTATCAATGGAAATTATCAGAATTTATTCAGGATGAAGGGCAGTGGAAATATGATGGTTTAAAAAAAGTTGTCTTGTGTCTCACTTTACCCCAGCATAGGGGTAAACTGATACAGACCAGAGAAGTAAAGGGGGTAAACTGATCCACTTACTTTTTCCTCTTTGAAACTACAACTACAACACATGTTGTAACAGTTAGAATCCTGACAGCTAGCTTGAAAACTTCATATTCCAGAACTAATGTCGGACTAGTAACAGAATCATGGGGTTTGGTCAATCAAGCATGTTGATCAAATACAACATTTAAGTAGGGGGCCAAGCCCGAGCAGGAGCTGGGACTGCGTTTTGCAGAGCACCGCGGTTCCCAAGCCCTGCTGGGCAGGGAACCCTATTGTTTTTGTAACGATTATTCTTCTTTTAATTTTTCTCTGTCTAAAACTGGTGCTGCAGCCCAAACCTTAAAGGATTGGGACATGCCATTTGCACGACTAGTTCAGACCCCCGGCCTCTCAGCATACAAAATAAATCAGACATGCCGGCCACTAGGTGGCGCTACAAAGAAGGAAAACGCGTTTAGGGTCATAGCTCCCACACCGAACATCCCCCAGTCAGAAACTTTATATCCACAGATTCACTGGAGTCAGCTGCATCATTTGGCATAGGCCACGCCCATTTGCGTATATATAGATTTTTCGCAAAAACTGCTAAACTGACTTTTAGCTACTCCTCCCACATTGTATTCACAATTGACACCAAATTTTGCACAGAACATCGACAGACCCACACGGAAAAAAATATTTCAAAGAATTTTGATACGACCTTCGATGACGAAACGGTAGCGCTTTGAATATTTGTTGATTAGCTACGTTTTACGTAAAAAATCATAACTGAAACTAAATTTTTTTCTTTTCTTTTTTTTTTGGTTATTTTTGGGCATTTTCAAGCTTTATTAGACAGTACAGGGTTGAAATGGGGAGACAGAGAGAGAGGGGATGACCTGCAGGTCAGATTTTAACCTATACATAAAAAAAAAAAAATCAAACGGTAAACTGTAAACTCATTTAGAATCACAGGAAATTGGTTTTTGAATCTATATTTTTTGTCCCTGGCAGAGTTGGCCCCCGAAGCCCCCGTAATGACAAGGCAAGTGTTCAAATTGAATCTGCGCGTAGAAGACGGTGAGAATCTGGATGACGAAGCGATGAAGGAAGCCCTCTTGAAGGAGGTAAACCATGTTTGGTTTAATTATTATTTTACGTTAAAACAGAATAACCAAATTACTCTTAATAGGAACATTTAAAAAAAAGATTAAGAATGATTGATTTCAAAAAGAGCATTTCATGTTACAACAACACAAAACAGTGTGAAGGTAGAAAACAGAAACAGGGATTGCAGGTTGTAACTTAAAGGTGGAGTCAGCGATTCTTGAGTAAGCTTGTTGTCAGAAAACGCCATGTAGCTAGCTATGGTGGGTTAACATAACCTTTATAAACATATTTACAGAGCCTAGACTTTTGGGTGAACACACAATGGACAGGTAGTGGATTCTGAGGATGTTCATTGATTTTGACAAAAAGTGATTTTCACAACAAGCGTTCTCCAGAATCACTGACTCCCCCTTTAACAAGAGTGCATTTAGCATTAAGGTTAATCTATGTGAGTGATAATGCTGAGGAGTTTTGTGTCTCAGGTCAAACAGAAGCTGAAGGATCAGGGGCTGGAACACGTCAAAGTGTCCTTCAGGAAGCAGGCGGATGGGAAGTTCTTCACCAAGGAAGAGAAGGAGATAGAGAAGGAGACAGAGAAGGAGACCACAGCTTGCAAAAACGATGAGTTTTAAACCCCATGTAAACCCAAATCCACTAATTCCTTCTAACTCTATAATGTGGGGAGTTAGTTTTATGATAGCACAGCATCTGAAAAGAGTTAGGAGCATCCGTCAATCCAAATTTAAGATGTTGTCCTTTAAGTTTGATAAACTTTACAAAAATTCGGTTTAGATGAGGGGGCTTATGCTCTGGTTCTTATAATACAAATATTATTTTGAACCAATCACGACAGTTCTCTGTGCAAACATTCCATTAAAACAGTCACTGTTGCCATGGATACCATTTGATAGGGCCACGCCCACACAGTCCTGTCAAATATTCTAGACGGTAAAACAGTTTTTTTTAAGTAACATTTATGATATTTATGAACATTTATTTTCAATCTGATTTTTGTAAAAGCTTATTGACACACCCAACTTTAATATAATATATATAGCTATATATATTTATTTTTACTATTTTAGACCAGGTTTCCAGAGGCTTTAATGTTGAATCTCTGTGTCTGTTTTAATTCCTCAAAGTCCTCATGTAATGGGTCAGAATAGAGCTGCAGCATTCAGGTGATTATGATATGTCAGATAAATTATTAGGGCTGTTTTAGACAACTGCCTTAAAAACGCTGTAAGATAAAACAAGATGAGGCTAAATAGGCTAAAAAGCAGATCAGTTATTTGGAGAGAAAATTGTGGCCGATCGATCGAAGCATCCCTATTTTTAATATAAGATTGTGTCCATATACTGTTTTGGTGTCTAGCTGTAGTGTGTCAGACTATATTCAACTTCTGAGTTATATAGAAAATAATTATGTTTTATTCTTAAGCTGTCATGTTACTCATGTGATTATAAGTATGTAACTGTAACATCTTCCAAGCAGAGCCGGCCCTAGACTTTTGGGGCCCTATGCAGGATTCAGTTTGAACCAATTTGTGTTAATATAAAATACCAATATGAGTTAAAGCTGACATAATGTCCAAACTTGTAAATCTAATAATTTGTAGTGACATGGTAAATTCCATTGCACGTAAGGACAAAATCTATGGCTGCTACAATATGAAAACAATTAGAGCACTTCCTTAAAGCAGCCACCTCCAAATGTCATTAATTTCACTGTCAGTGCTTGTGAACACACTTCTCCAAGTCTGAGTTGACTTTACTTAATTTAGTTAAACTTTGTTTTTACCACAGAATCCTGGGAGTGCCAACGTCTCCAAATGTTGTTCAGGAAATCTTTAGTTCCTTCTTGTCTCGTGTTCATTTAAAAATATATTTTCTATGGCCCCCCAGAGACCAGGGCCGGCTCTGTTTTGAGGATTTTCATGCTTTTTTGTGTGTTTTTGTCATTTATAATCATGAATTTAATATCTTTGGTTTTAAGAGTTGTGTTTGATTAATGCAATATATGAAAATGTATCTCCTTGGGCTGTGGGAAATGTATCACTTTTCTGACACTAAATATTTTAACTGATTCATTTACAAACAAAAAAATTAGTTAGACATTATTGACGTGAGTTGCCGTGATATACGTGTAACAAGTTATTTATTTTATATCACCAAGTTAAAGGTTGAGTCAGAGATTCTGGAGAACACTTAGAACAAAAAAACTTTTTGTCAAAATCAGTCATTACATGGTAGGAACAGGTAGCAGATCGCGAGGAGATATTCACTGATTTTGACGTTATTTGGACAACAAGCATACTCCAGAATCTCTGACTGTGTAGAGGATTTTGATTGTTTTTTTGTGTGTTTTTGTCATATATAATAATGAATTTAATATCTTTGGTTTTAAGAGTTGTGGTTGATTAATGCAATATATGAAAATTTATCTCCTTGGGCTGTGGGAAATGTATCACTTTTCTGACACTTAATATTTTAACTGATTAATTTACAAACAAAAAAATTAGTTAAACGATATTGATAGTAGATGTGAGTTGCCGCTGTAGGCGAGTTATTTTGTATCACCAAGTTAGAGGTGGAGTTAGAGATTCTGGAGAACAATTGTTGTCAAATTCACTTTTTGTCAATTCAGCGCACACACGGTACAAACAGGTAGCAGATCGCGAGGAGATATTCACTGATTTTGACGTTATTTGGACAACAACAATTCTCTAGAATCTCTGACTCCACACTCTTAAGGATTTCATATATAACCAACTTTCTTTAGGATACTGTTAAGATTGAAAAAATAAAATTTGAATGGATGTTACTAACCACATTTACTAAATCAGCTTTATTCTTGTGAAGATCTTTAAAATCGTTTTTTATGAGTAAAACATTTGTCATTTAAAACTATATAAAAAGTATAAAAAATGTTCATAAGTATAATTCTGCCTCTCCCCTTTTGGCCATTTTAGCCAATCAGGGTGTTTACAGTATTGGCTGAAAGGTGAAGGGGCGGTGACCCTACCATTGTATAAGAAAATAACTCAAATTTAATAAATTGTCACGTTAATAAGTTTGAAATTAAATGAGACACGAAATAAAAGTGCCAGTGGGAAAAATTCAAAATATAAATTTGTGTACTATGAAATCAAAGTAATATCTAATGTGACATTATCATGAAAATTAATAAACAACATTCCATCATGATGAGTTGAGTTTTAATTATTTTTTTAATTTGATTATATTGGGTTCAATGATAGGCCTACTTTGAAAATTCTAACAGTACTTTTGGGCATCCCCATAACCTATGAACCAGAGTACCATTATTCACAATGCACCTCCAACACCCTGCATCGTCCCTCAACCCTGCTCTGTGTAACCTGGATGGGGTCCAGTAAACTCCTTGCAATATTTTAAACAATTAAATAAGTCTTGTTTTCAGTTCTATCAACATCTTTTTTGAAATTTTAAGGATCAAATTCCAGTTCTCTGAAGAATCTATATTAAGTATCAGCTTCCCATGTCAATCTAAGGGCTGACAAATCTTCCTCAGAGTTAAGAAGCAGCATGGAATAATATGCTGCTGACCTCATGACCCTTTCCAAAATAGTCTAATGTGCGATGCCAGATGTCCGCACTAGGGGAGCCACAGAAGCACAGCCAAAGGTCTGTATCAGCAGACGCCTCAGCCTCAAATAACACCAGTTTGATTTGGTGGGATATCAAATAGTTTTTTGATTTTTTTTCAAATTATGTCCTTGTTCCCTCATCATAGAGATCACCTAAAACCTTGATTCCTTCTTGATAGCACAGTTTCCAAAAAGAGGGTTCTTTGTCAATACAAAAAAAAATAGGTTTTAACCAGATTCTTGCATGTAAATGAAGATAGCTGGATTTTTTTCGGATTGTATTGTGATGAGGTAGGCTAATCGCTGATTTTAAGAAAAAGACATTCCCTGCTGACTCCACCTTAAGTGACTGAAACTGAATTTATGAATTGACTGCAAATGAGTATTTTTGCTTTGTTGTCAAGGCCTTTTTGTTTGTTTTGTTTTGGTTGATAGTGGCGAAACCTGGTTGGATCCTTCATCCTGCTCGCCATCCCTGGACTACTGCCGCAGACTGGCGAGAGCGTGGTAGGACAATTCACTTTGCTTATATTTTTGTAGTACACACTGGTACATGAGTGGTTTCAATTTCTGCTAGGGATTCACATAACTAGTGTGTTCAATGGTTGAACGTTTAAACGCATGTTTCACTTCAGTCGCTGTCAAAAAATTATTGAACATTCCATACCCAACCCTAACGACAGCAGATGTGGAATTTAACTAAGTTCATTTATTCAAATAGCTACTGTAGTTTGAGGCACTTAATAGGAATATTTTCTTTCCATGCTTCTTTTAACTACATGTATCTGATAACATAAATTACTTTAGAAAATTAAGATTTTTGTCACATGAAGAGTTTAGATTAACTTTATTGTCATTACTCAGTAACAGGTTACAATGAAATGTAGGATGAAAAATTAGTTGATTTATGGAAATATGCCAAACGTTCATGTTTCCAGCCTCTCAAATTGAGAATCTGTGCTTTTCCCCCTTTAATCATTTGGATTTTGATCCAGCGAACAATCAATCTATGAATGATTAAAAAATCCATAATAAAAAAGAAGTGTATGTATTTGCAGTCCCATACAGAGGAGCTCAACCTCATCAGCTAATTTAACATATAATTGTACAAAATTCACTTTTATATGTAATTCTTTAAGTAAATTTCCCTGATTATATGGACATACTTCTATGTATGTGATTTACAGTAGCCATTTCACTGTCAACCTCTTCACATGCAAATGTTCCATCAAAACAGGTTCCACCCCGGCCCTATTTTGCAGGGACACCGTTGCTGCTTTCTGGGCTTAGCTCCACCCAAGACAATTGTGGTTGGTTTTAAGAAATTAAAACAAGGTGGGCCGTTTTTCTTCCTCTATCTAGAGGGTGCTGCCAGACTGTACTACTAGCTGTAGTTTTAGTCTGGCTGTGCCTCTGTAATGTGTGTTGCAATGTGTTAAAGGTGCACTATGTAACTTTGGGTGTGTCATATAAGTGAACATTTTGTAAGGTATATTCTCTGACTGAATAAACAAACTTTCCTCACAGGAAAATGTGATCCCTGGAACACTGTTTGAAGTTAGAAAGATTGCTGAAAAGTTACTGTTTCACTGTTGTTGTTACAGCAGCAGGGCCCACAGTTTGGTTTACAAAGATATTCTAGTCTTACGTTTGGTTCGGGTGCCATAATATAATTTTCCTTTTGATTTAAGATGATAGAATTATTCATTACTAAGAATTACAATTACAGATAAAATATGTTTTGTAAACTAACGGCAGGCTCTGTGAATGTAAACAAATCTCCCTCCTCTGAAACTGCATAATACACCTTTTAAGCTGCAGGTAATATGTGCAGTATGTGAAGAACATGCGGATGGAGAGTAGATATTAGCTGATTTGTCAAAAAGTGTTCTGTATTGCAATGACTGAGCATGCCTTTAATTGTAATGCACACTGACTTCACGCTCCACTTAAAAAATGTACACCGACTGCGTTTCTGACATTTCAAATCATCTTTCAATCGGCTTTCAATTTGAAGCCCAAAGTTCTTCTGACCATCATTGCTGCTTCAGGTAAGTGTTTTATATATTAATACGTGTTTTAATTAGGGCTGTCAAATTAACGCAGATAAATCGCGCTTCTATACTGCCCTTTGACCCGGTGTCAAAAGGGGTGCGGTGATAGCGCAGCTGCACCTGTAGCTTCCGGACACGGCCCGCACGGGATTAAAGAGTACAGAAAGAAGCAGGGCAAGGGGCCGAGGGCTCTATGGATGTGTTATGGGATGCTTCGGGAAAATAAGCATGAAGGTAGGAAGAAATGTTTTGTTATTCTCCGCTGTGTCTGTGCATTATTGATAGTGGGTGCCTAATTAGCTATATAGCCATGCCTGCTTTTTTCCTCTTAAGTTTGTGTGTGAATATTTTTGGCTATGAGTAAGACTAGGCCTGTAGGCTAAGCCCGCCTGTATAGCCTACAAACTGTAGGCTATACAGGTGTTTATATTATAAACTGGCATAAATGTGTCGTATAAGTATGAGATTAATTTAGATCAATTAATCACATAGCCTGTAATTAATTCGATATATGTTTTCAATCGCTTGACAGCCCTCGTTTTAATATAATGTATTGTGGGATCCTCGTGACAACCACTAAAACTTTATATGTACTACAGTAATCCTTTGATTCACGGTGAAACAAAATGCAAGAATGATCATTTCTTTATTATTGTATACATTATTATGTTATGTTCATGACATCCATATTGGAAGTGCTTTCACAGCCAAGAAAATAACGACGTGACAGGTCATAAACACAAAAATGAAAGCTGATGGCATTGCTGCAGACCCTTCACACCCACTACAGTGTTTGAGCTGCTCTGGTCGTAGATTCAGGGCCTGTTTTTTTTCTTTAAGATTATTTTTGTCATTTTCAAGCTTTATTAGACAGTACATAGATGAAATTGGGAGACAGAGAGAGGGGGGATGACCTGCAGTAAAGGTCCACAGGTCGGATTTGAACCCGCGACCACTGCAACGAAGGCCGGAGCCAATATGGTACGCGCTCTATCCACTACACCACCGGTGCACCCCGAGAAGTGTTTTATTCTGATAGTCTGTCTGTTATTTGTTATTGCCTATATTTGATCATTATTCATGTCTGTCTCTACAGGGCTGTGTGTCTCTTCACATGTTACACATCAGTTCCATGTTGTTTATGAATTGAAGACCATCACTGAAGAGCAGAGTTACTGCAGAGAACACTACACAGACCTGGCAACTATAGACAACATGGAGGATGTGAACAGCCTGGCAGATATAGGTCTAAAGGGCTGCTCTCCACACTACAATGTGAGTTTACTTTCCCCTCTCTTTCATTTAAAGTACTTATTTTTATTTTATTTTTGAGTCAAGTTACACACAAAGTTAGAAGGTAAGTTACATTTCATTACATTTTGATGTTCTTCTCTTTTACTTTTCTGTTGATTTAACATGTCATTGAACGAGCTGCCTGGTGCACAGAGGAGTGAAATCCTCTGAGATGTGTTCAGGGACAAACCGTTTTTAGCAATAATAAAATCAGTCACAAATAATCTCTATCTACATTAGCTGTTACTAGTAGAAACCATTTGAACCTGAAAATGAGCATAACATTTGACCTTTAAAGTACACTATAAAAGTACAATAATGTAAAATATACTTTAAATTCAGCAAATATAATTATACTTGCAATAACTTTTGTATACTACCTCTATTAAAATTATATTTCTAATGAACTGAATTATACTTCTTTGTTGCCTGGAACACATAAACAGTTGTGGGCAACAAACAGGAGACCAGTGTTGACGTTTCTGTGGAAGCAACAGCTGTAAAAGCCAGTGACGTGATCCCTGTTTGGGCAGAGTGAGAGGCGGCAGAGGTACAGTGAGACTGTAATATAACCAAATGTCTGCCGGGAGGACATAGCACATAGCAGCTTTAAAATGCAAATCATGCAAACAGTGGCATGGAAGGAAAAGAGGAACACACAAGAGACCCAAAAATACACACACACACACATATAGTGCAAAAGCAAAATGCAAATAATGTACATTACTGGTTTAAAGTATTAGAAAAGCAGTAGCAACACAGGCAGTTCAAATCAATTGAATGATCTTAGATGGAACAAAGGGAACAGGTAGAAAGTTTGTGTTACCAAAAACGTCATAATAGGACTTCAGGGTCTTGTTTGCAGGTGAGGGAACAATAGAGCGTGATTGGCCGGAGAATCAGAGCAGCTGGGGGGGTGGGGAGGGGGGCTTTAG
>CM047511.1:31516895-31561895 GCA_026122265.1 Ammodytes dubius | reverse complement strand
ATCCAAACGTAAATATAAACATATAACCAATATGTTTTGTCATAAGCAGACATCCATGCACAATCATACAATTCAAAAACATTACATTTGAACAGATTCATTTGTATATAGAACTTTATCAAGTGTTGATTATTTTATGAACAATCCATAATTTCACAGAACAACAAAAAGATGAATGTTGAGTAAAGTATTACTCATCTGTCTGACCCAACCCATTCAATAAATTAAGTAAAATAAATAAATTCCCATGGAAAGTTTCCAACTTTTAAAATTCCCGAATTTTTCAACCCTAGTTAAACTTGAAGAGTTCAAGATCTAAACAGACCCCAGCCCCCACCCTTGCGTCTCTGAAGAATCTGCCTGCTCAACGCGGCGCTGTGTGTGTGTGTGTGTGTCTCAGTGCCGGTGCACAAATACACAAACACAAGCATGCACTCGCATGATTGATGTGGATTTGAAAGACTTTGGAAAAAATGTTTGAACAAATTGAATGCTATCATACCTCTCCATAACAGTGCCTCTCTGTGGTTTATATTCAGGGTCAAATGTAGAGTATTATATCCTCACCAGCAACACCATGTCGTGGACTGAGGCTCAGAGCTACTGCAGAGAAAACTACACAGACCTGGTCAGTGTGAGAAACAATGCAGAGAACGAGAAGGTGAAAGAGCTGGTACCTCCAGGAACAGGAGTCTGGATCGGCCTTTTCAGAGACTCCTGGAAGTGGACGGGCGGAAGTAATTCCTCATTTAGGTTCTGGGATGAGGGTCAACCTAATAACTACGCCGGGCTGGAGGATTGTGTGGCAATATACTTCCCCTACAACTCTGGAAAATGGCATGACTACCCCTGTAACTACAACTTCACATTAATTTGCTACAATCTAACCGAAGGTAACCCATCTATTCAAACAAGATTTAGTATGATTTTAGCATCAAATGTCCCAAATTAAAAATACACTTCAGCAGTCTGGATAGTTTACCAGAAAATTGTTGAAGCATGAAGTGGTTATCAGCTGCAGATGATAAGTGTGTGCTAAACACTATGCAAAACATGGACGATCTAAACATCACATGTTCACAGCACATAAGGCTGTATCTACACCCCCCCTGCCCCCCCCCATATACAAATATGCACAAAAAGTCCCCCTGAATATATTGATATAAAAAATATAATACATTTCTTCTTTGCTATGTCACGACAGGCAGTCACACTTATGTCTAATTATCAAATGGAACTAAACTACATTTCAATTGCCATTATTATTATTTATACTTGTTCTGGTTTGACTGTTTAATGAATTTCTGCGTGTGGTTTGTCAAAGGAGATTAAAGTTCCCATCAGCTGTTGATGGGACACTTATTATTGTAACACAGAACCAATAATAACATTTCACTACAGCCAGATTATTAAAGAGATGACTGGGTACAATACAAATGGGGAAAACAGCACAAATAGACAATATTGTAAAAATGTATTTAAATAAAATTATTCCAACTGTTCGTGATTTATTAAAGTAATTTAGAATTACATAAATGAGTTTTTGAATCTATATTTCTTTCCCTGGCAGAGTTGGCCCCCACCACAGCCGCCATGACGACAGAGCAAGTGACAAGTGAGTAACATTTTAAATTTATAAAAAAAAAAAAAAATTAAAACGGTAAACTGTAAAGTAATTTAGAATGACAGGAAATGGGTTTTTGAATAATTTTTTTTTTTTACCGGCAGAATTGGCCCCCACCACAGCCGCCATGACGACAGAGCACGTGACAAGTGAGAAACATTTTTTATTTATTTGAAAAAAGAATATTCAAACGCTAAACTGTAAAGTTATTTAGAATTATTTTATTTTTATTTTATTTTTTATAATATTTGGGCATTTTCAAGCTTTATTAGACAGTACAGAGTTGAAATTGGGAGACAGAGAGAGGGGGGGATGACCTGCAGTAAAGGTCCATGGGTCAGATTTAAACCCATGACCACTGCAACGAAGGCCAGAGCCAATATGGTACGCGCGCTATCCACTACACCACCGGAGCGCCCCAGGAAATGGGTTTTTGAATCTATGTGTTTTGTCCCTGGCAGAGTTGGCCCCCACCACAGCCGCCGTGACGACAGAGCAAGTGACAAGTGAGTAACATTTTAAATTTATTAAAAAAAAAATATTCAAACGGTAAACTGTAAAGTAATTTAGTAATTTCCTGTAATTTATTACAGGAAATGGGTTTTTGAATCTATATTTTTAAAAATATACTGAGAAGCAGTCTGGGTGGTTTTCCTGAAATGTTTTGGGAGAATGCAGTGGTTATCAGCTGCAGATGATAGGTGTGTGCTGAACAATATGCAAAACATGGACTAAATACCATTTTCTTAGTTCTGCAGAATCTCTCTGTCCTTCTCAGTGTGTGTGTGTATCAGCCAGCGCTGCAGACACACCACAGACAGACATGCACACACACACACACACACACACGCACACACACACACACACACACACACACACACACACACACACACACACACACACACACACACACACACACACACACACACACACACACACACAGGGAGTCGCCGTCGGGCTCCAGTCACGGAAGAGTGATGAAAGATAACCTAAAGATTAAAGTTACCCAGTTGACGTGAACTACGCTCGTTAGTAGCTTGAGTGCAATAAAACCTTCAAAAGTAAACAGCCCAAACTTTATAACACCTGTTCAACCAACAACCTGCATCAACGTGGACATGTAGAAAGCCACAGACTATATTAATCTGGAAATGAATGAGGGCAAACAAATGACAAGTGTATCCTAAATGGTAAATGGACTTGACTTATATAGCGCTTTTTCTAGACGATTTTCTCAGCCCCAAAGCGCTTTACATATCTTACCACATTCACCCATTCATACACACACACATACACCGATGGCAGTAGCTGCCATGCAAGGCGCTCTCTGAACCATCGGGAGCAATTTGGGGTTCAGTGTCTTGCCCAGGGACACTTGGACATGTGGCGGGTAGGCGGGGAATCGAACCTCCGACCCTGCACTCCAGAGGCAATCTTCCTACCCACTTCGCCACTGCCGCCCAAAATACACTGAAACCTCTCTCTCTCCCTCTCTCAAACACTCACTCTCTCTCTCTCTCTCTCTCTCTTACACGCTCTTTCTTTCTCTCTCACACACACACACACACACACACTCTCCCTCTCCCATTCAGGAGATTAATGAAGGCAAACAAATGATCAATATAACCTAAATATACTGAACCCTGTAGACAAGACTATTATTTGGTTATTTATTATTGACATTATTGACATTTTATCATTATTCATGTCTGTCTGTACAGGGCTGTTTGCTGTCTCGTCACATGCTGGACGTACGTACCATTATGTTAATGAACGGAAGAACTGGACTGAAGCGCAGAGTTACTGCAGAGAACACTACACAGACCTGGCAACTATAGACAACATGGAGGATGTGAACATCCTGATCAACATGACATATACAGGGGGATATGTAAGTTCACCTGTTTCTCTCTCTGACATTTCAAAGATTTTTTTTTTTAATTTGAGATTTTTTTTTTTCAACTTTGTAGATTTAAGGTATCGCTGTGTTCTTTTGTTTTGATGATGCCTTATGTCTTTGTCCATTTTGATGAAGAAAAAGTCAGTCTGTTTGCACAGTTTCAATCTTCAGACCTTTTTTTTTCCTGTACTCGATAGGCGTCTGTTTCAGCTTCATGTGACAGTTGAGGCTAAAGTAACACAATCAAATATTGCTTTCAGTGGGCCTGGATAGGGCTGCACCGTACTGACATGTACAGCTGGATGTGGTCACTGACAAACAGCAGTTTCTACAAACACGGAGAGATGGAGTTTAGAAAGTGGTCGCCCGGAGAACCAAACAATGAGTACAATAAAGAAGACTGCGGATCGATGTGGGATGATGGACTATGGTACGATGTACCATGTAGCGAACTCTATAAGGCAGTCTGCTGTTATGTCGGAGGTGAGGATATTAAGTCACACCATATAACACTCTCTTTGACATGTATGATGTATTAATCAGTGAAACAACCTAACTTTACAGTATAAAGTCATGGACACAAGTGTTGGCACCCCTGGAGTTCTGTCAGATAATGCTCTGTCTCACAGTGTTTTCCGTAGCGCCGGACGAATGGCCGTACATGAAAGCCTTTCCAGCCGTCTACTCTTCCACCTCACCTCCACAAAAAAAAATTAAAAAATTCTCTTTCCACTTGCGTCTGTCGCATAAACGTTGAACTGCGTTCTCACGTTATACTGTTAAAGAAAGTCAGTTTAACTTAAGCTACGAACACGCAGCGAGTTTACATACAAAGTCAATGTATTTCGCGCTGCGCCACGCGAACGCGGCATTGAGCAGTTCACGCGGCGGAGTTGAAAATAATTATCTTTTTGCCGCCGGGCGCCGTGATAGCCAATCAGCGTTGAGCTCCTCCCGACGTCACTCACTTCGGGACGTTGGACAGAGGAAATTAAGATGAAAACATATAGTCACAGTTTGCAGGATCCCGGTGCTCTATGACATCACCAGGGTCCTCTACAAGGACCGGAAAAAGGAGCAGGCGAGGCTCAGGGTCTTCTTTATATGTCCAGGCCTTTTATATACTATCTATGGTCCATGCTCAGGGTGAGCAAGGAGGTCGGGCTCCCATAAGTTCTGTGAATATTTGTCTGTTGCCTGTGTACAGCTATCAGTTTTGCTTTATATGAACCAAGTTAGCACCGGTTAGCTTGGGTAAGGCACCATCAGCACAGCAGACTGGTCCCCTCAGCACCAGTTAGCACCAGCATATCCCCAGAGTAGAGAAGGCTACTCTGGATGGGTGTCGGGCGGCGGACCCAATATGACCCAATATGATCACGCGGTGCGGAACCTGCTATTCGCGCGGCCAACCGCCGCGCCGCGAGGTGCGGTGTGTTCGCACCTTTAGGGTTGTAAAGGGGTACTGGTAAATTTCCGGAAACTTTCCACGGGAACTTTTGCTTGGGAATTTTGGGAATATTCAAAATTGGGAATTATAGGAATTAACTAAATGGTGGTAATTTAAATGGTCCGTTTCATATCCAAACGTAAATATAAACATATAAACAATATGTTTTGTCATAAGCAGACATCCATGCACAATCATACAATTCAAAAACATTACATATGAACAGATTTATTTGTATGTAGAACTTTATCAAGTTTTGATTATTTTATGAACAATCCATAATTTCACAGAACAACAAAAAGATGAATGTTGAGTAAAGTATTACTCATCTGTCTGACCCAACCCATTCAATAAATTAAGTAAAATAAATAAATTCCCAGGGAAAGTTTCCAACTTTGAAAATTTCCAAATTTTTCAACCCTAGTTAAACTTAAAGAGTTCAAGATCTAAACAGACCCCAGCCCCCACCCTTGCGTCTCTGAAGAATCTGCCTGCTCAACGCGGCGCTGTGTGTGTGTGTCTCAGTGCCGGTGCACAAATACACAAACACAAGCATGCACTCGCATGATTGTTGTGGATTTGAAAGACTTTGGAAAAAATGTTTGAACAAATTGAATGCTATCATACCTCTCCATAACAGTGCCTCTCTGTGGTTTATATTCAGGGTCAAATGTAGAGTATTATATCCTCACCAGCAACACCATGTCGTGGACTGAGGCTCAGAGCTACTGCAGAGAAAACTACACAGACCTGGTCAGTGTGAGAAACAATGCAGAGAACGAGAAGGTGAAAGAGCTGGTACCTCCAGGAACAAGAGTCTGGATCGGCCTTTTCAGAGACTCCTGGAAGTGGTCGGGCGGAAGTAATTCCTCATTTAGGTTCTGGGATGAGGGTCAACCTAATGACAACGCCGGGCTGGAGGATTGTGTGGCAATAAACTTCCCCTACAACTCTGGAAAATGGCATGACTACCCCTGTAACTACAACTTCACATTAATTTGCTACAATCTAACCGAAGGTAACCCATCTATTCAAACAAGATTTAGTATCATTTTAGCATCAAATGTCCCAAATTAAAAATACACTTCAGCAGTCTGGATAGTTTACCAGAAAATTGTTGAAGCATGAAGTGGTTATCAGCTGCAGATGATAAGTGTGTGCTAAAAAATATGCAAAACATGGACGATCTAAACATCACATTTTCACAGCACATAAGGCTGTATCTACACCCCCCCTCCCCCCCATATACAAATATGCACAAAAAGTCCCCCTGAATATATTGATATAAAAAATATAATACATTTCTTCTTTGCTATGTCACGACAGGCAGTCACACTTATGTCTAATTATCAAATGGAACTAAACTACATTTCAATTGCCATTATTATTTATACTTGTTCTGGTTTGACTGTTTAATGAATTTCTGCGTGTGGTTTGTCTAAGGAGATTAAAGTTCCCATCAGCTGTTGATGGGACACTTATTATTGTAACACAGAACCAATAATAACATTTCACTACAGCCAGATTATTAAAGAGATGACAGGGTACAATACAAAGGGGGAAAACAGCACAAATAGACAATATTGTAAAAATGTATTTAAATAAAATTATTCCAACTGTTCGTGATTTTTTTAAAGTAATTTAGAATTACATAAATGAGTTTTTGAATCTATATTTCTTTCCCTGGCAGAGTTGGCCCCCACCACAGCCGCCATGACGACAGAGCAAGTGACAAGTGAGTAACATTTTAAATTTATAAAAAAAATAAAAATTAAAACGGTAAACTGTAAGGTAATTTAGAATGACAGGAAAAAAAAATTTTACCGGCAGAATTGGCCTCCACCACAGCCGCCATGACGACAGAGCACGTGACAAGTGAGAAACATTTTTTATATTATTTGAAAAAAGAATATTCAAACGCTAAACTTGGGCATTTTCAAGCTTTATTAGACAGTACAGAGTTGAAATTGGGAGACAGAGAGAGGGGGGGATGACCTGTAGTAAAGGTCCACGGGTCAGATTTAAACCCATGACCACTGCAACGAAGGCCGGAGCTAATATGGTACCCGCTCTAAAGGGTTTTTGAATCTATATTTTTTCCCTGGCAGAGTTGGCCCCCACCACAGCCGCCGTGACGACAGAGCAAGTGACAAGTGAGTAACATTTTAAATGTATTAAAAAAAAAATCAAACGGTTAACTGTAAAGTAATTTAGAATCACAGAAAATGGGTTTTGAATCTATATTTTTTGTCCCTGGCAGAGTTGGCCCCCGAAGCCCCCGTGATGACAAGGCAAGTGTTCAAATTGAATCTGCGCGTAGAAGACGGTCAGGATCTGGATGACGAAGCGATGAAGGAAGCTCTCTTGAAGGAGGTAAATCATGTTTGGTTTTATTATTATTTTACATTAAAACAAAATAACCAAATTTCTCTTAAAAAGAACATTTTAAAAAGATTAAGAATGATTGATTCCAAGAAAAGCATTTCATGTTACAACAGCACAAAACAGTCTGAAGAGGTAGAAAACAGTAACGGGGGTTGCAGGTTGTAACTTAAAGGTGGAGTCAGCGATTCTTGAGTAAGCTTGTTGTCAAAAAACACCATGTTGCTAGCTATGGTGGGATAACATAACCTTTGTTAACATATTTACAGAGCCTAGACTGTGTATAAACACTGGACTTTTTTTTTCCGGTGAACACACAATGGACAGGTAGTGGATTCTGAGGATGTTCATTGATTGTGACAAAGTGATTTTCACAACAAGCGTTTTCCAGAATCACTGACTCCCCCTTTAACAAGAGTGCATTTATCATCAAGGTTAATCTATGTGAGTGATAATGCTGAGGAGTTTTGTGTCTCAGGTCAAACAGAAGCTGAAGGAGCAGGGGCTGGAACACGTCAAAGTGTCCTTCAGGAAACAGGCGGATGGAAAGTTCTTCACCAAGGAAAATGACGAGCTTTAAAGCCCCATGTAAACCCAAATCCACTAAATCCTTCTAACTAACTAATGTGGGGAGTTAGTTTTATGATAGTAAAGCATCTGAAAAGAGTTAGGCATATCTATCAATACAAATTAAAGATGTTGTCGTTTAATTTTGATTAAATGTACAGAAATTTGGTTTAGATGAGGCGGGCTTAAGCTCCGGTTCTTATTATACAAAAAGTATTTTCAAAACAATCATGCCAATTCCCTTGCCGAACTTTCTATGAAAACAATTACTGTAGCCATGGAGACCATTTGATACGGCCACACCCTCACAGTCCTGTCAAATATTCTAGACTGTAATTTTTTTTTTTTTTAAATAACTAAGTTTTATAATATTTTTTTTATTAATATTTATCTACATTTATATCGAATCAGATTTTAGTAAAAGCTTATTGACATACCCAACTTTAATATCATATATTTATATTTTTACTATTTTAGACCAGGTTTCCAGAGGCTTTAATGTTGAATCTCTGTGTCTGTTTTAATTCCTCAAAGTCCTCATGTAATGGGTCAGAATAGAGCTGCAGCATTCAGGTGATTATGATATGTCAGATAAATTATTAGGGCCGTTTTAGACAACTGCCTTAAAAACATCTGTAAGATAAACCAACATGAGATAACATACTGTGGGATAAGATTTGAAGACCATTAAGGGAAGTCAATTTAATTATATGCAGATCTTTGGTTTCATGAGAAAAAAATAATTTCTTCTTTAAGATTTATTAGAATAGAAATTTTAGGGATGCTCCGATCTTGATTTTTTGGCCGATCCCGATACACATTTTTAATATTTACTCTTTGCTACTTAAAATGTAGATAACTGTAATATAATTGTATTGGCTGTCTCTTATTAAACACTCATTAAACTCATGAATAGGTCTCCAACTATATTTTAGTATCAGATATATTATACTTCATTATGCAATATAAAACAAATGCTTGGTAACACAATTAATTACATTTGGTAACCTCTTTTGATTAAAACAAACTTAAAAATGAGTGATTACTGTTACAGTTAAATGGGATGCAGTAACAATAATGCTGCAGACCTAAACAAAAACTATTTTATTGTCTTAATTATTTAAGATGAATTAAAAAAAAAATTAAAAAAAAATTATGAATAATTAAAAGATCTGCTTTGCAAACAGGCTCAAAAGCCGATTAGTCATTTGGAGAGAAAATTGTCCGATTTTAAATCGGTGGCCGATCGATCGAAGCATCCCTAGTTTTAATATAAGATTGTGTCCATATACTGTTTTGGTGTCTAGCTGTAGTGTGTCAGACTATATTCAACTTCTGAGTTATATAGAAAATAATTATGTTTTATTCTTAAGCTGTCATGTTACTCATGTGATTATAAGTATGTAACTGTAACATCTTCCAAGCAGAGCCGGCCCTAGACTTTTGGGGTCCTAAGCAGGATTCAGTTTGAACCAATTTGTGTTAATATAATATACCAATATGAGTTAAAGCTGACATAAAGTCTAAAACTTGTAAATCTAATAATTTGTAGCGACACGGTAAATTCCATTGCTCATATAGACAAAATCTATGGCTGCTACAATATGAAAACAATTAGAGCCCTTTCTTAAAGCAGCCACCTCCAAATGTCATCGATTTCACTGTCAGTGCTGCAAACTGTCCAGGAAAAGCTTGTGAAGACACTTCTCCAAGTCTGAGTTGACTTTACTTAATTTAGTTAAACTTTATTTTTACCACAGAATCCTGGGAGTGCCAACGTCTCCAAATGTTGTTCAGGAAATCTTTAGTTCCTTCTTGTCTCGTGTTCATTTAAAAATATATTTTCTATGGCCCCCCAGAGACCAGGGCCGGCTCTGCTTTGAGGATTTTGATGTTTTTTTTGTGTGTTTTTGTCATATATAATCATGAATTTAATATCTTTGGTTTTAAGAGTTGTGGTTGAATAATGCAATATATGAAAATGTATCTCCTTGGGCTGTGGGAAATGTATCACTGTTTTCTGACAGTTAATATTTTAACTGATTAATTTACAAACAAAAAAATTAGTTAGACATTATTGATAGTAGACGTGAGTTGCCGTGATATATGTGTAACGAGTTATTTATTTTATATCACCAAGTTAAAGGTTGAGTCAGAGATTCTGGAGAACACTTGTTGTCAAAATAACTTTTTGTCAAAATCAGCGCATACATGGTAGGAACAGGTAGCATATCGCGAGGAGATATTCACTGATTTTGACGTTATTTGGACAACAAGCATACTCCAGAATCTCTGACTGTGTAGAGGATTTTGATTGTTTTTTTTTGTTTTTTTTTGTCATATATAATAATGAATTTAATATCTTTGGTTTTAAGAATTGTGGTTGATTAATGCAATATATGAAAATGTATCTCCTTGGGCTGTGGGAAATGTATCACTTTTCTGACACTAAATATTTTAACCGATTAACATATGTAGTGGAAACCTACATATATATTCTCGTGGCCGAGTGGGCTTTAGGTAACCACTAACATAATAGATACTTCTAAAAGGAGGAGACATCTCAGTCAGACTTCAAGGTAGACGCGGAGAGGTAGAAGATCAGGTCTCAACAGGTATATTTATTCAAAGGTTGACATAACAGGGTTCAGCTTATAGTAGACAACTTCTACTATAAAACACAGGTATTCTCTTATACGTTACAAAGATCAGATCTTATGTTCCCTGTCCTGGCCCTACAGCTTTTCTCCTCGGGCGTCGAGCGCCCCGAGTGGCACCTAAACGGCCCTTTTATCCGTCAAGGTGGTGTGTGCGTCTGTGTACGTGTGCATGTGTATGTGTGTGTGTCTGTGTGAGTGTGTGTGTGTGTGTGTCTGTGTGAGTGTGTGTGTGTGAGAGTGTGTGTGAGGGTTGGAGAGTGTGCGTGTGTGTGTGAGTATGTGAGTGAGAGTGTGTGTGTATGTGTGTCCATTCTAAATGTCAGATCTGTGGCTATTCGTAGCACGATGTGGCAAGATATTATTGCAACTGATGTACCTAAGTTCTTGCTGCGTCTGCAACAGCTGTTGTGGTGCAGTTTGTGAGCTAACAGGTCATCCTGTCCTGAGTGCCTGCTTGTGGCCTAAATCAGTCTGACCCCGTATGTGTTGTGAGCAGTTAAGCAGTTATGCTTACCCCATTACCCTTACTGACTTATTTTAATATAAGATAACATAAATATGTTGGAAATGCCTACACTTACAAACAAAAAAATTAGTTAGACAATATTGATAGTAGACGTGAGTTGCCGCTGTAGGCGAGTTATTTTGTATCACCAAGTTAGAGGTGGAGTTAGAGATTCTGGAGAACAATTGTTGTCAAATTCACTTTTTGTCAATTCAGCGCACACACGGTACAAACAGGTAGCAGATCGCGAGGAGATATTCACTGATTTTGACGTTATGTGGATAACAAGCATTCTCTAGAATCTCTGACTCCACACTCAAGGATTTCTTATTTAACCAACTTTCTTTAGGATACTGTTAAGATTGAAAAAAAAAAATTTGAATGGATGTTACTAACCACATTTACTAAATCAGCTTTATTCTTGTGAAGATCTTTAAAATCGTTTTTTTTTTATGAGTAAAAAATTTGTCATGTAAACTATAAGTATAAAAATTATTCATAAGTATAATTCAGCCTCTCCCCTTTTGGCCATTTTAGCCAATCAGGGTGTTTACAGTATTGGCTGAAAGGTGAAGGGGCGGTGACCCTACCATCGTATAGGAAAATAACTCAAATTTAATAAATTGTCACGTTAATAAGTTTGAAATTAAATGAGACACGAAATAAAAGTGCCAGTGGGAAGAATTCAAAATATAAAATTGTGTATTATGAAATCAAAGTAATATCTAATGTAACATTCTCATGAAAATTAATAAACAACATTCCATCATGATGAGTTGAGTTTTAATTTTTTCTTTTATTATGATTTGATTATATTGGGTTCAATGATAGGCCTACTTTGAAAATTCTAACAGTACTTTTGGGCATCCCCATAGCCTATGAACCAGAGTACCATTATTCACAGTGCACCTCCAACACCCTGCATCATCCCTCAACCCTGCTGCTCTGTGTAACCTGGATGGGGTCCAATAAACTCCATGCAATGTTTTAAATAATTGAATAAGTCTTGTTTTCAGTTCTCTCAACATCTTTTTTGAATCTTTAAGGATCAAACTCCAGTTCTCTGATGAATCTATATTAAGTATCAGCTTCCCATGTCAATCTAAGGGCTGACAAATCTTCCTCAGAGTTAAGAAGCAGCATGGAATAATATGCTGCTGACCTCATGACCCTTTCCAAAATAGTCTAATGTGTGATGCCAGATGTCCACACTAGGGGGAGCCACAGAAGCACAGCCAAAGGTCTGTATCAGCAGATTTCATGATTATGTCATTTTCCCCTCATCATAGAGATCACCTAAAACCTTGATTCCTTCTGGATAGCACAGTTTCCAAAAAGAGGGTTCTTTGTCAATACAAAAAAAAAGTGTAGGTTTTAACCAGATTCTTGCATATAAATGAAGATAGCTTAATTGAATCAATGTTTTTTTCCCGCTTTTATGACAGGTCATTATTAATAGTTAGAGCTGCGTTCAAGAACAACCCGTTAATACACGTTACATACAAAGGCAGTATTAGTATTATTAGTCTAGTTGCACTTTTTTCAAGGATGACGCCCCCATTTCAAGGACAAGAAGCTAGTTAGGCGAACTAAAGATGGCATCATCCACCACTGCCTCAAGTCTTTCTACAATATCAAGTGATGATGTAATTAAAATAATGAATAACTTATTGAAATGGCTAAATGGCTTTAAATAAGAACCAATTCAAAGTACTAGTAACTAATCAGTAACAAAAACATTGCGATTTCATTTTAAATAGTGATAGGAAACAGATCAACTAGATAGGCCTAATAGAACAATATTGAAATACCTTTAATCTCTATTCTATATTCTGTATCTATATAATATTGTTTGATTCGTTAAATCACCTGTCAAACCTAATTTTGAATGATTAGAATGTTGATTTAGAAAACAGGACTAGATATTTTGATGATAAATTAGTGATTTTTGAGACTGTGAAAAGGTGTGAAGGACCTGCTAATATAAACAACGTTTTTTAGATGAGTTTTTGGCTAGCTAGCTCGGTAGAAAAAATACTTTCTCTGCTACGAGTCCCGTGGAGCCCGCCCTGTGAAGCGATTCCCTTGTTGAGTCTTCATGTGAAAACATTACATTACAACATTCCTGTTTACAGAGCCTAGGCTGTGTTTTAACAATGGATTTTTTGTTGGATTGTGAGGAGGTAATCGCTGATATTGAGAAAAATACATTCCCCAGAATCGCTGACTCCACCTTTAAGTGACTAAAACTGATTTCATGAATTGACTGCAAATAAGTATTTTTCTTTGTTGTCAAGGCCTTTGTTTTGTTTTGGTTGATAGTGGAGAAACCTGGTTGGATCCTGCATCCTGCTCGCCATCCCTGGACTACTGCCGCAGACTGGCGAGAGCGTGGTAGGACAATTCACTTTGCTTTAGGGCTGCAACTAACGATTATTTTGATAATCGATTAATCTGTCGATTATTTTCTCGATTAATCGATTATTAATCGATTAGTATTTTGGCCCGTAAAATGTCAGAAAATTGTGAAAGATTTTGATCAATTTTCCAAAGCCTATGTTGCCTTCCTCAAATGTATTTGTATGTCCAAATCACAAAGATATTTCAGTTTACTGTCATAATAGGATTAAGGAAACCAGAAAATATTCACATTTGAGAAGCTGAAATCAGAGAATTTGGACATTTTTTATTAAAAAAGTACTTGAAACGATTAATCGATTATCAAAATAGTTGGCGATTATTTTAATAATCAATTAATAATCGATTCTTCGATTAATCGTTGCAGCTCTACTTCGCTTATATTTTTGTGGTAAACGAGTGGTTTCAATTGCTGCTACGGATTCACATAACTAGTCCGTTGAATGGTTAAACGTTTTAAACGCCTGTTGCATTTCGGTCGCTGTCAAAAAATATTGAACATTCCATACCCAACCCTAACGACAGCAGATGTGGAATTTAACTAAGGTAATTTATTCAAGTACTGTACAAGTTTTAGGCACTTTAATATTTTATTTTTATTTTTACTCCACTACATTTATCTGGTAACATAAATTTCTTTACAAATTAAGATTTTTGTGACATATGAAGAGTTTTCATAATATTGTATACTACCGAACAGTATACTGTATAGGCCTACTGTACAAGAACAGATTAGATTAGATACACTTTATTGTCATTACACAGTAACAGGTTACAATGCAACAAAATGTAGGATGAAACATTAGTTGATCTATAAATAACTTTCCTAATGACTACTTTGTTAATAGTAATTTTAAAGGGAAATATGCCAAATGTTTCCAGTCTCTCAAATTGAGAATCTGTGCTTTTCCCTTTTAATCATTTGAATTATGATCGAGCGAACAATCAATCTATGAATGATTTAAAAAATCCATAAGTGTATATGTATATGTATTTGCAGTCCCATACAGAGGAGCTCAACCTCATCAGCTAATTTAACATATAATTGTACAACATTCACTTTTATTTGTAATACTTGAAGTACATTTTCCTGTTTATATGGACATACTTCTATGTATGTGATTTACAGCAGCCATTTCACTGCCAACCTCTTCTTGCAAATGTTCCATCAAAACAGGTTCCACCCCGGCCCTATTTTGCAGGAACACCGTTGCTGCTTTCTGGGCTTAGCTCCACCCAAGACGATTGTGATTGGTTTAAAGAAATTAAAACAAGGCGGGCCGTTTTTCTCCCCCTATCTAGAGCGTGCTGCCAGACTGTACTACTAGCTGTAGTTTGGTCTGGCTGTGCTAGACTAGTGCCTCGGATATGCCTGTTGCAATGTGTTAAAGGTGCACTATGTAACTTTGGGTGTGCCAGAGAAGTGAATATTTCTTAAGGTATATTCTCTGACTGAATAAACAAACTTTCCTCACAGGAACATGTGATCCCTGGAACACTGTTTGAAGTTTGAAAGCTTCCTGAAAAGTTACTGTTTCACTGTTGTTGTTTACAGCAGCAGGGCCCACAGTTCGGTATTCTAGTCTTACGTTTGGTTCCAGGTGATTTAAGATGATATAATTATTCAATACTAAGAATTACAAGTATAGAAAATGGCAGGCTCTGCGAATGTACACAAATCTCCCTCCTCTGAAACTGCATAGTGCACCTTTTTAAGCTGCAGGTAATATGTGCAGTATGTGAAGAACATGCAGATGGTACGTTGATATTAGTTGATTTGTCAAAAATTGTTCTGTATAGGGGGCGCCCTTAGCTCAGTTGGTAGGGCATCCCCCCCATGGGCCTCGGCCAGCAGCGGACCCGGGTTCGATTCCAGCCCGCGGTCGTTCTCTGCATGTCACTCCCCTCTCTGCCCCATTTCAACTCTGTCTCTACACAGCTCTGTCTCTATAAAGCATAAAGATGCCAAAAAAATATCTTTAAAAAAAAAAGTGTTTGACAATGACTGAGCATGCCTTTAATTGTAACACACACACTTATTTCACGCTCGACTTTAAATATGTACGCCGACTGAGAGTTTGCGACTGACGCTTCAAATCATCGACTTTCAATTTGCAGCTCTAGGTTCTTCTGACCATCATTGCTGCTTCAGGTAAGTGTTTATTATATTAATAAATGTTATATATAATATATCGTGTGATCCTTGTGACTCTGAGACAACTACTATAATTTTAGATGAAAAATAGTAATGGAAAGAAGTTCAATATAATTAATAGAAAAACATCTTCCCTGATTTTTTAAATATATCTCATATACTGTTTATATACAGTATAGACTGTAGTAGACTGTTGCCTAAGGGAATACATTTGGCATGTACTTTTACTTTTATACTTTAAGTATATTTTTAAAGCCAGTACTTTCTTACTTTTACTTGGGTAGAAAAGTTAATGCTGTACTTTTACTAAAATATATTCTAGTCTTACGTTTGGTTCCGGGTGCCATAATATAATTTTCCTTTTGATTTAAGATGATAGAATTATAATAGAGTTATTCATTACTAAGAATTACAATTACAGAGAAAATATGTTTTGTAACCTAACGGCAGGCTCTGTGAATGTAAACAAATCTCCCTCCTCTGAAACTGCATAGTGCACCTTTTAAGCTGCAGGTAATATGTGCAGTATGTGAAGAACATGCGGATGGTGAATAGATATTAGCTGATTTGTCAAAAAGTGTTCTGTATTACAATGACTGAGCATGCCTTTAATTGTAATGCACACTGACTGACAAAAAAAAATCGACTGTGAGTTTCCGGCTCACGTTTCAAATCATCGACTTTCAATTTGCAGCCCTAGGTTCTTCTGAACATCATTGCTGCTTCAGGTAAGTGTTTATTATATTAATAAATGTTTTATATAATGTATTGTGGGATCCTTGTGACTCTGAGACAACTACTATAACTTTAATATACGATAGTAATCCTTTGATTTACAGTGAAACCAAATGCAAGAATTATCATTTCTGTATATATACCGTATATATACAGTATACAGTAGTAGACTGTTGCCTTGGGGAATACATTTGGCATGTACTTTTACATTTACACTTTAAGTATATTTTTAAAGCGAGTACTTTCTTACTTTTACTGAAGTAGAAAAGTTAATGCTCTACTTTTACTTAAGTGCATTTAAAAAATAAATAAAAATTAAATAAGTTGTTGTGAATGTTTTGGGAATAGTTCTTCCGTGGCTTATTTCAAGCTTTGTTTATAGGCTTCTGTTGACTGCTCTGCAGCTGAAAGACCAGTTGCCTTTCAAGCTAGCGCACTAGAGGCCTGTGAAGCTCTAACTTCCTGTTCTTATCTGCTTCAAAATAAAAGTCAAGTAACATTTGGCTTATACCATGCTTTTAATGTGAAGGCGCACAGGAAATGATCTGTTTGCACACACGGTGACTTAACTGCGTTAATGTAAAGAGCCGTAGCCGTATTCCCGTGTCCTTCCCTGCTGTAGAAACTTGTTAAACTGTGATTTTTGTTGTTCTGTTCACATGACATCCATTTCCTGCCTGTCTGTTCTTGGAGAAGGATTCCACCTCTGTCCCTCTTTCTGAGCCGTCTTCCACTTCCACTTTTGGGGAAGTGTTTCCTAATCCGAAACGCAGATTTATGGACAGAGGGAGTCCTATGCTGAACATATTGTAAAGCCCACTGAAGCAAATTGCTATATCAGACACTGGGCTGTATAAGTATTCCTCATATTGCACATTTCAATTATTTACTTTTTCTATACTGTTTTGTTTTGCCTTACCTTTTGCACCATTTAGAATTCATTTATTGTATATATATATTGCATATTTCATCTAATCTTATTTTGTATTTTGTAGTGACTTTGACTTTGAAGAGGGTCCTTTTGGACAATTCCCTGGAATGTGAACAGGCTCTGCATCCTTTATGGTAATAGACCCTTCAAGGCTTTTTCTGTTTGAGATTTTGGTGAATTAAACAAAGTAGATTACTTCATTTATTTATACTAGTATGTAAGGAAAACAAATAGCAAAAACGACAAAAATCTCAAAATGGGCCGGTTCTTGAAAGAAATAATGACTTGCCTTCAGACCCTCACCTTCATGTCTAGGAAGACTGTTTTACAAACATGCAAATTCTCTGCATGTGACAGGACAGTTATGAGCTGCAGACAGGTTCACTATGTCCATATCAGAAACTATGATAACATCTGTGTTCCTCACTGGTTCTTTGTGTGTGTGTGTGTGTGTGTGTGTGTGTGTGTGTGTGTGTGTGTGTGTGTGTGTGTGTGTGTGTGTGTGTGTGTGTGTGTGTGTGTGTGTGTGTGTGTGTGTGTGATATGGAAATATTATATATTTTTAGAAAGAGACATGGGAGGAGGGAGGGTTGATGGAGCTGCGGGAGACTCAGTAAGACACACACACACACACACACACACACACACACACACACACACACACACACACACACACACACACACACACACACACTCCAACAGGGGCAAGGAGTTACCCTTAAACTACAAATCGTTCATAGAATAATTATTATATAGTAATTAATATTACTATATTATTGTTGATCTCTAGATGGGAGATACAAATATGAATAGTGTATATTAAAAAGGGCCCTATAACCATATAAACACATCCAGTTATGAAAGACAACAGTACAAGTTTTTTATTGTCGCTCTCCAAGATCCGCTTTTACATTGTGTAAATTCTTAACAAAACCTCCATCAAATCAAATGGCAGAAAAGAGGCTCATTCTGGACCTATAGCCTGTTCAGTACGGTAGCAGCAAACAGTTGTGTTCCCATCATCACTTTGCATCACATTTGAATGAAAGGGTTCATCCCAGCAGCTTCATATCGACGGTCACAGACTAACAGAGGGCAGACGGGGAACAGACAACAATGGAGAAGGTTCTTCTGAGCATCATCGTGGCTTCAGGTAAGTCTTTTATATATTTATGAATGTTTTAATATAATGTATCAATGTTTCCCCAAAGTTACTGCTGTGGGCAGATGTTTCTTTTTACATTTTAATTTTTTTTTTTTTTCAACAATCTGTCTTAAAAGTTTTTTTGTCTGTTTGTTTTACGACATCATTTTATAAGTATCCTATTTTCAAGCAGTTTCCACAGCCTCCTATGTAAAGTCAGACACCTCCGATCCATTTATTGAGAACTACATGCAGGCTGATGTCTGTCATCAGACTAGCAGCAGAGCTAACGTTAGCATCCTAGTCACTGGTTCTAGATTCTCGTTGGGGCCTTTCAGACGGTTGGGGTTGAAGTCGCTTAATTTATTATTTACTTTTGAACTTTCTTGCACTTTAACGTAACAGGTGTAGTTCTCTTCTACCTCTCTGACTGTGGGTGTGTGCGCACCTGTGTGTGGGTGTGTGTGTGTATGTGTGTGCACACTTATGTGTGTGTGTGTGTGTGTGTGTGCGTGTGTGTGTGGGTGTTTGTGGGTGTGTCTGTGTGTGTTTGTGTGGGGGAGGGGAGGGGAGGGACACACACAAAGTCCCAGTCTCTGCAAATGAGCTCAGCTACATTAAAATTACCCTTCGACATTAAACTTACTTACACTTACTTATCCCCATACTATTTAATATGCCAGAAAAAGAATAAGGATGTCCCAATACATGCATGTCAAATGAAGTATGCCAAAAATACCAGGGTGCCCTAATACATCCAATTACATTTTGAAATGTGGAATCCAGCATGATTTGTATGTAGTATAGTAAAAGAGAAAAGTATGTGATTTGGAACGCAGGGATGTTGTTTAAAGAAACACATGGATATGGAAATATGCCTCAGGGCCAAGCAGGGTGTTGCTCCCCCACAGCTTACTATAGAGGAGGAGTAACAGGTGATATTCACTATTAAATAAGAGAGAGAAGAGAGAGAGAGAGAGAGAGAGAGAGAGAGAGAGAGAGAGAGAGAGAGATGAGGAGAGAGAAGAGAGAGAAGAGAGAGGTAGGAGGAAAAAGGAGAGAGAGAGAGAATACCCTTAAAGACTTTTGCTCTGTTTGAGTTTTCGGTTAATAGAAAGAAGATCACTTGATTTATTTATACTAGTATGTAAGGAGACAAAAATAGCTAAATTGACCAGTTCTTTAAAAAAAGAATGACTTGCCTTCAGTGGCTTGCCTTCATTTCTAGGAAGACTGTTTTACAAACATGCAAATTCTCTGCATGTGACAGGACAGTAATGAGCTGCAGACAGGTTCACTTTGTCCATATCAGGAACTATGATAACATCTGTGTTTCTCACTGTGTGTGCGCGCGCTGTGTGTGTGTGTGTGTGTGTGTGTGTGTGTGTGTGTGTGTGTGTGTGTGTGTGTGTGTGTGTGTGTGTGTGTGTGTGTGTGTGTGTGTGCGCACCTGTGTGTGTGCGTGTGTGTGCGCACCTGTGTGTGTGCGTGTGTGTGTGTGTGTGTGTGTGTGTGTGTGTGTGTGTGTGTGTGTGTCTCCCCCTCCTCCTTCACACTCTCTCTCACACACACTCTCTCTCTCCCCCCCTCTCTCTCACACTCACACACACTCTCTCTCCCCCTCTCTCTCTCTTCCTCTCACACTTTCTCTTTTTTTCTCACACTCTCTGTCTCTCTCCTCTCTCACACACTCTCTCTCTCCCTCTCTCTCTCTCTCTTGCACACTCCCCCCTCTCTCTCTTTCCCTCTCTCTTACACACTCTCTCTCTCACACACTCTCTTTCTCTCTCTCTTACACACTCTCTCTATCTCTCACACTCACACACACACACTCCTCTCCCTCTCCCTTTCTCTCTCTCACACTCATACACACACACAAACTCTCTCTCTTTCTCTCTCTCCCTCTCTCTCTCTCCCTCTCACACTTTCTCTTTTCTCTCACACTCTCTCTGTCTCTCTCTCCTTTCTCTCTCTATCTCTCTCTCACACTCATACACACACACTCTCTCTCCCTCTCTCTCTCTCCCTCTCACACTTTCTCTTTTCTCTCACACTCTCTCTGTCCCTCTCCCTCTCTCTTTCTCCCTGTCTCTCTCTCTCACACACACTCTCTCTCCCTCCCTCTCTCCTTCTCCCTTTCTCTCTCTCGCCCTCTCTCTCGCTCACACTCTCTCTCTCTCTCTCTCTCTCTCTCTCTCTCACTCACACACACACACACACACACACACACACACACACACACACACACACACACACACACACACACACACACACACACACACACACACACACACACACACACACACACACACACACACACACACACACACACACACACACGGAGTCGCGGTCAGGCTCCAGTCACAGAAGAGTGATGAAAGATAACCTAAAGATTAAAGTTACCCAGTTGACGTGAACTACGCTCGTTAGTAGCCTGAGTGCAATAAAACCTTCAAAAGTAAAAAGCTCAAACTTTATAACACCTGTTCAACCAACAACCTGCATAAACGTGGACATGTAGAAAGCCACAGACTATATTAAACTGGAAATTAATGAAGGCAAACAAATGACCAATCTAACCTAAACACACTGAGACCTAAAGCCAAGACTATTATTTGGTTATTTATTATTGCCATTATTGACATTTTATCATTATTCATGTCTGTCTCTACAGGGCTGTGTGCTGTCTCCTCACATGCTGCACGTCAGTTCCATGTTGTTAATGAACCGAAGAACTGGACTGAAGCGCAGAGTTACTGCAGAGAACACTACACTGACCTGGCAACTATAGACAACATGGAGGATATGGACAACGTGAACAACCTGATACCTACAGGGGGACTTGTAAGTTCACTTGTCTCTCTCTCTGACATTTCAAAGATTTTTTTTTTATGTTTGAGTAAAGTTAAAGTAGATAGACTGTAGCTACTTCATTAACATTTAGACGTACTTGTCCTTTACTTTTTTGTTGATTAAACATGTAATTTAACCCCTGCTGGTTCACAACCTTTTTAGCTTGTGATCACTCACATTTAAACTGGTTCCATTTAAATCAGTGTTGGAGTTCAAACGATCCAGTTTTATCCACACAAAAAAAAATAATGATTAGAGAAAATGAATACAAAAGTACAAATACAATACAAAATACTCAGATAAATCTGGCTGAATCAGTGAGTGCTTTTAAATCAATTCTTAAAACACATTTGTCTAGACTTGCGTTCATGTGAGGCCGTCTCTTTATCGTCTTTCTCATTGTCTTTGTATCCTAGCACCTTTTAATCTCATTTTGTTTATTGCATTTACGGCTCTATCTTCCCTTTTCTTTCTCACCATCACAATGATGTACAGTATGTGTATTGACTTAATGTTTATGTGTATCTGATTTGTATTTGTTCCTATTTATCATGTCAAAGCACTTTGTGAACTATTGTTTTTTAAATGTCTTTTTTTAAGGTATATCTGCGTCCTTCTGTTTTGATGATGCCTTATGTCTTTGTCCATTTTAATGAAGACAAAGTTAATATGTTTGAACAGTTTCAAGGCTCCAGACCATTTTTTCTCAAGTCTTTCCTGTCCTCGAAAAGCGTTTGTTTTAGCTTCACATGACAGTTGAGGCTTAAGTAACACAATCAAATATTGGTTTCAGTGGCCCTGGATCGGGCTGCACCGTACTGACTGGATGTGGTCACTGCCAAACAGCAGTTTCTACAAACACGGAGAGATGGAGTTTAGAAAGTGGTCGCCCGGAGAACCAACTGGAATAGGCAGTGGAAAATTCTGTGGACTGATGGGGGATGATGGACTATGGAGTGACCCATCATGTAGTGGACTCTATCAGGCAGTCTGCTGTGATGTCCAAGGTGAGGATATGAAGTCACACCATATAACAAGAGTTTAGTTTCTTGATCTTCCACTTCTCTGCTTCTCTTTGACACGTCGGCCTATGATGTATTAATCAGTGAAACATACTAACTTTATTTGTGTAACACCTTTCATACAGTTTCTGCACACAGCACCTTAGTTTTACAAAATTAATAGAATTTATTGAGAAAAATATTCTGTACTGAGTGTAGATTTTAAGGGAGTTTTTGTTTGTTGTTGATTTGGAAAGACTGTGGAAAAAATGTGTTTTAAATAAATTGTATGTTATGGTCCCTCTACATAACAGTGCCTCTCTGTGGTCTATTTTCAGGGTCAAATGTCACATATCACCTCACCAGCAGCAGTATGTCATGGACTGGGGCTCAGAGCTTCTGCAGAGAACACTACACAGACCTGGTCAGTGTGAGAAACAATGCAGAGAACGAGAAGGTGAAAGAGCTGGTACCTCCAGGAACAGCAGTCTGGATCGGCCTTTTCAGAGACTCCTGGAAGTGGTCGGACGGAAGTAATTCCTCATTTAGGTTCTGGAGAGAGGGTGAACCTTCTAACGACGCCGGGTATGATTGTGTGATGGCACACCCCAGCTCTGGAAAATGGTTTGACTACCGCTGTGAATATGGCCAGACATTCATTTGCTACAATCTAACCGAAGGTAATCCATTTATTCAAATAACATTAGGTTTATTTTAGCGTCAAATGTAACATTAGGTTTATTTTAGCGTCAAATGTCCCAAATCAAAAATGCACTTCAGCAGTCTGGATAGTTTACCTGAAATTGTTTGGAATCATGCAGTGGCTATCAGCTGCAGATGATAGGCGTGCGCTAAACACTATGCAACACATGGACGATCTAATTACCATTTTCTTAGTTACAACAAAAATGGCCGTATTTATAAGAACATTTGGGCACATCCCCTCCAATATAAAAATATTCACAAAATGTCCGAAATATATTGATAGCCTATAAAAAATATAGAGAAAAATTGTTACGATAGGTAGCGTCAAACTCAATTATCATTATCAAATGTAATCATAAATATAAGTATAATTAAATTGCAATTCATAATTTTACTGATTTACTGTTTTACTGTTAAGTGCATTTCTGCGTGTGGTTTGTCTAAGGAGTTTAAAGTTCCCATCAGCTGTTGATGGGACACTTATTATTGTAACACAGAACTAATAATAACATTTCACTACAGCCAGATTATTAAAGGGATGACAGGGTATAATACAAAAGGGAAAAACAGCAGAAATACAAATTATTTTAAAAATGTATTTAAAAAAAAAAGGATTCCAACTGTTTGTAATTTTTTAAAGCAATTTAGAATCACAGGAAATGGGTTTTTAAATCTATATTTCTTGTCCCTGGCAGAGTTGGCCCCGAAGCCCCCGTGATGACAAGGCAAGTGTTCAAATTGCGTCTGAACATAGAAGACAGTGAGAATCTGGATGACGAAGCGATGAAGGAAGCCCTCTTGAAGGAGGTAAACCATGTTTGGTTTAATTATTATTTTACGTTAAAACAGAATAACCAAATTACTCTTAAAAGGAAAATTTAAAAAAATATTAAGAATAATTGATTCCAAGAAGAGCATTTCATGTTACAACAGCACAAAACAGTGTGAAGAGGTAGAAAACAGAAACAGGGATTGCAGGTTGTAACTTAAAGGTGGAGTCAGCGATTCTTGAGTAAGCTTGTTGTCAGAAAACACCATGTAGCTAGCTATGGTGGGTTAACATAACCTTTGTTAACATATTTACAGAGCCTAGACTGTGTATAAACACTGGACTTCTTCCGGTGAACACACAATGGACAGGTAGTGGATTCTGAGGATATTCATTGATTTTGACAAAAAGTGATTTTCACAACAAGCGTTCTCCAGAATCACTGACTCCCCCTCTAACAAGAGTGCATTTAGCATTAAGGTTAATCTATGTGAGTGATAATGCTGAGGAGTTTTGTGTCTCAGGTCAAACAGAAGCTGAAGGATCAGGGGCTGGAACACGTCAAAGTGTCCTTCAGGAAGCAGGCGGATGGAAAGTTCTTCACCAAGGAAGAAGAGAAGGAGACAGAGAAGGAGACAGAGAAGGAGACCACAGCATGCAAAAAGGATGAGTTTTAAACCCCATGTAAACCCAAATCCACTAATTCCTTCTAACTATGTAATTTTGGGGAGTTAGTTTTATGATAGTAAAGCATCTGAAAAGAGTAAGGCGTATCCGTCAATCCAAATTCAAGATGTTGTCCTTTAAGTTTGATAAATTTGACAGAAATTCGGTTTATATGAGGGGGCTTATGCTCTGGTTCTTATAATACAAATATTATTTAGAACCAATCACGACAGTTCTCTGCGCAAACATTCTATTAAAACAATGACTGTTGCCATGGAGACCATTTGATACGGCCACGCCCACACAGTCCTGTCAAATATTCTAGACAGTAAAAAAAATGTTTTAACTAACTTTTATAATATTTATGAACATTTATTTTCAATCTGATTTTTGTAAAAGCTTATTGACACACCCAACTTTAATATATATATATATATTTTTTTTACTATTTTAGACCAGGTTTCCAGAGGCTTTAATGTTGAATCTCTGTGTCTGTTTTAATTCCTCAAAGTCCTCATGTAATGGGTCGGAATAGAGCTGCAGCATTCAGGTAATTATGATATGTCAGATAAATCATTAGGGCTGTTTTAGACAACTGCCTTAAAAACGCTGTAAGATAAAACAAGATGAGATAACATACTGTGGGATAAGATTTGAACACCATTAAAGGAAAGGGAAGACAATTTAAAAGATATGAAGATATTTGGTTTCATGAGAAAATATTTCTTTCTTCTTTAAGATTTATTAGAATAGAAATTTTAGGGATGCTCCGATCTTGATTTTTGGGCCGATCCCGATACCAATTTTTAATATTTACTCTTTGCTACTTAAAATGTATTTAACCAAGTAATTGTATTAGCTGTCTCTTCTTAAAAAGGCCTAATACATATTATTGTACTTTTATGATGAATTTACATAACATTGTCACTTAGATTAAGGTTGCCCCTTATTAAACACTCATTAAACTCATGAATAGGCCTCCAAATATTTTTCAGTATCAGATATAATATACTTCATTATGCAATATAAAACAAATGCTAAGTGACACATTTGTATTTGGTAACCTCTTTTGATTAAAACAAACTTAAAAATGTGTGATTACTGTTACAGTTAAATGGGATGCAGTAACAATAATGCCGCAGACCTGAACAAAAACTATTTTATTGTCTTAATTATTTAAGATTAGTCAAAAAGAAATTAATAAAAATACTTTATTAATAATTAAAAAATCTGCCTTTGCAAGTCGGCTAAAAAGACAATAAGTCATTTGGAGAGAAAATTGGACGATTTAAGTCGGTGGCCGATCGATCGGAGCATCCCTAGTTTTAATATAAGATTGTGTCCATATACTGTTTTGTTGTCTAGCTGTAGTGTGTCAGACTATATTCAACTTCTGAGTTATATAGAAAATAATTATGTTTTATTCTTAAAGTGTCATGTTACTCATGTGATTATAATGTAACTGTAACATCTTCCAAGCAGAGCCGGCCCTAGACTTTTGGGGCCCTAAGCAGGATTCAGTTTGAACCAATTTGTGTTAATATAAAATACCAATATGAGTTAAAGCTGACATAATGTCCAAAACTTGTAGACCTAATAATTTGTAGTGACACGGTAAATTCCATTTCACGTAAGGACAAAATATATGGCTGCTACAATTAAGATTGCTATTGCATTGCAAACAATTAGATGATATGCTAAAATAGATTTGTATTGAATGCTATTAAACATTTGGAGCACTTTTTTAAAGCAGCCACTTCCAAATGTCATAGCACATAATCTTGGGAGTGCCAACGTCTCCAAATGTTGTTCAGGAAATCTTTAGTTCCTTCTTGTCTCGTGGTCATTTAAAAATATATTTTCTATCGACCCCCAGAGACCAGGGCCAGCTCTGCTTTGAGGATTTTTATGTTTTTTTGTGTGTTTTTGTCATATATAATCATGAATGTTATATATTTGGTTTTAAGAGTTGTGGTTGATTTATGCAATATATGAAAATGTATCTCCTTGGGCTGTGGGAAATGTATCACTTTTCTGACACTTAATATTTTAACTGATTATTTTACAAACAAAAAAATTAGTTAGTTATTGATAGTAGACGTGAGTTGCCGCTGTAGGCCGGATATATCTGTTAAGAGTTATTCTATATCACCAAGTTAAAGGTGGAGTCAGTGATTCTGGAGAACACTTGTTGTCAAAATCACTTTTGCCGAAATCAGTGAATATCTCCTTACAATCCGCTACCTGTCTGTATGTGCACTGAAATAAAATCAGGTGTTAATACACAGCCTATGAACTGGTATGTTATCAAAATGGCCCATTGTAGCTAGCAACATATCAATTTACAGAGCTTAGGCTGTGTATTAACAATGGATTTTTTTTCAGTGCATACATGGTATGAACAGGTAGCAGATCGTGAGCAGATATTCACTGATCTTGACAAAATGTTATTTTGACAACAAGTGTTCTCTGGAATCTGACTCCACACTTAAGGGTTTCATATTTAACCAACTCTTTAGGATACTGTTTAGATAGATTAAAAAAATTTAATGGATGTTACTAACCACATTTACTAAATTAGCTTTATAATTGTGAAGATCTTTAAAATAGTTTTTTATGAGTAAAACAATGTCATTTAACCTATTAGTATAACAATTCTACATTGGTATAATTCAGCATCTCCCCTTTTGGCCATTTCAGCCAATCAGTGTGTTAACAGCATTGGCTATATACAAAAAAAAATACTAAAATGATTTCAAATGTCACAATGAAAAGGTAAAAAGTTTGAAATGATATGAGACATTAAATCATGTAAAAGTGTCAGTGGGAAAAATTCCAAATAATATAAAATTGTGTATTATGAAATTAAAGTAATATCTAATGTTACATAAACGAAAATTAATAAACAACATTCCATCATGATGAGTTGAGTTTTAATTATTTATTTGATTATGATTATTGATCATATTGGTTTCAATGAGTAGAGAGCAAAGCAACTCAGTAGTAGACACTACCTGCAAATGAATTACAGTTGAGGGGAAAACCCTTGCTGAAGTCTTTATACTGTGTGTTAATTGGAAGATAACCCTCTGTGTTAACTTGATTTTACAAGCATTGAGCATTACAAAGATAAAGCACATCATTGCACAGCAGTGATGTGTGCTATGGCTCAAAAAAAAGGTGAGGCTAATCATTTTGACCCTGGTAGTTTTTGTTTTTTGTAGAATCATTTTGTTTCTGTATGCAAAGTAAAATAATTTAATAATCCAAAATAAAAGTAGGATGTTTGGAAAGCTATGTTTAAAAAAATGCTTGCTCTGTTTGACCGCTCTTGGGAAATAATTTACATTTTCATAGGGGGGCTAATTATTCTGCTCTCAACTGTACATACATAAATAATATAAGTATTTTGTTTATTTAATAAAGTAGTAGCTGTTCTATGAAAATAGACTGTGGATAGATGACTTCTGTTTTTATTAAAAAATAAAATAAATAGGGCCATAGACTGATAGGAGAAACACTGTGTATTGTGGGATCCTGTTGATCACATTGTGAAACAAACACTATAACGTAAGATTTAGAATACTTATCCTTTGCTGTACAGGGAAAGCAAATGTATTTTTATCAGCATTTGTTGCAGAAAACAGAGATAAGGCTTGCTGAATCAGTGCGTTCTTTAATTAATCTATACCAGTAATTATCATTATTATTATTATTATTTCTGTATTTCCAATTCAGAGTAGTATGTTAGATTTAAGGTATGCCTGTGTCCGTTTGTTTAGATGATGCCTTATGTCTTTGTCCATTTTGATGAAGCAAAATTTTGTCTGTTTGCACAGTTTCAAGGCTCCAGTACGTCTCATCTATAGACAGTATATAAACAGTCCCATCTTAAATTTTTAATTTTTTTAAATATTTTGATTTTGTCTTATTTTGTTGGAATCATTCGGCCGGCTGTCAGTCCTCCATCCTGTTTGGGTGGGGTTGCTAGAGATAGTAGAGGATAGTCATTTTAACTGAAACACTGCCATCTCCTGGGCTCACACTACATGCACAGTGCACTCACATTTATTATTCTCTCTATAAGACCAGGCCAGACAAGTTTAATTCTATAGCTCTATTCAGATACAAGGCCATTCTGAGTGCTTTACAGGGGCATTAAATACATCAAGATTAGACATTAGAAACATAGTGGAAATTGCAAATTAGAACTAGAAAGTCCTTTCTGTCAGTGAATGGATGGAAAATGCGTAAAATAGGTATAATTATAAGTATTTTAATTTATGTCTGATTTACAGTTAATATATGTATTTGTATGACTCGTATTTTGTCATAAAACGCAACTATTATGTTGTAGTGTTGTGGTCACTGGGGAACTGTAAAGTAAACCATCTTAACGCATAATTATTCCTTATTTTCTTTCCTAGCTTATTTGCTTTTGCGTTCATGTCTTATTTGTTTATATGAATGCACAATAAGATTAAGTAAAAAGTTTAACAGAAAAAAAAGATGAAACGTCATGAACAATTGGACATTCAGCAGGTTTATTCACATCGATAGTTACAGCCTCACATAAACACACTCACACTCACACACAGACACACACACACACACACACACACACACACACACACTGCATTAACATGGGATGTGAGTAAGAACGATAGAAGAATTTCAACAAATAAACCACGGTTTAAATGTAAAATCATCATTTTACGATATCAAAGAAACTGCAGACTTTAAAGGACCAGTTCACCCACTATATGAAAAACATTATAAATGTAACAATTAAACAATGATTTAAGTCGAAAAGTAGGAGGAAGCAATTAAGATAATAGATTGTTTGCTCTGAAACATGTTGGCAAAAATTGGTTATTTATGGAAATCTAAAAACTTACTTAATTAATATATACACAATAAAACTTGACTTGACGATCACAAATGGCTGTTGCATTTTTCCCTGAATTTTTGGCCTTTTTTTGTCCCAAGGGCCTTGTGAAATAAATACATTTAATATTTAAAATAAATTATGTTCACAAGGAGCAACTAACTTATAACTCAATTGAATCGAACAGGAAAAGGAATTTCTTCCAATAGCCGGCAAGGTTTTCTATTCGGTATTAACACGTTGATGTGAATTCTCCGAGCCGATCTTGAGCTGGTGGGTTCCTGTTCGATTCTTACACTTAACATACAGTCGGTCCGCTGTCTGAAAGTTCTCTTGTTTCCACCTTTCTATTATATTTGTTAAAGGTGTAGTCAGCGATTCTGGAGAACGCTTGTAGTAAAAAATAATAATAATAAAAAAAAATATTAAATCAGTGAATATCTCCTCATAACATCAGGGGCCTGTTTCAGGTAGCTGGTTTTGAGGCAACCCAGAGTTTGTTCGCTCTTTGTTGGTGGAAACTCTGGGTTTCCCGTTTCAGGTAGCAGGTTCAGCGCAACCGAGGGTCAGTTACTGCGGCAACATACGCCGTGGGTCTAACCTGCTCGGGAGGTGGTTAGACCTACCCTGAGTTAGTTTTCACTTTACGCTGCAGCTCCGACTGAAGAAAGAGTGTCACTGTCACACGCGTCCCTGTACAGTTTGAAGCAAAATCACTCCATAAAAATCTCCATCGGGATGTTTTTATCATTTCCTGATGATTTTACGTTTGAGCGATCATTTATCTGATCAGTAGCCTTGTTCTCAGCCCTCGGTCCGTTCATATAGGCGGCCACCTTACACATCGTGACATGCTCTACATTCAGATTAATAAACCTATTTGTATTGTATGTTTTTTAACGTATGTGCCACTGAACAGATTTATGTCAGGTGGATTCATGTAACGCTGCGGCTGCACGCGATCGTTACAGTTCACTTCTGCGATCCTAAAGTCACAGATGAGACGAAACCCAGAGTTACTCATCAACCCTGCGCTCTGAGTTTACCAACTCAGAGCGCAGGATTAAACTCAGAGTATGTAAAACCAGCTACCTGAAACAGGCCCCTGGTGTTATTACACAGCCTAGGCTCTGTGAACTGGTGTGTAAACAAAGGTTTTGCAAAAAAAAAGGGGGCCCACCATAACTAGCAATATACCCATTTACTGGACCTAGTTTGTGTATTACAGCACTGGATTTTTTTAAGCACACACAGTACTGACAGGTAGAGGATCATGAGGAGATATTCACTGATTTTGACAAAGTGATTTTGACAACAAGCGTTCTCCAGAATCACTGACTACACCTTTAAGCGTTCTGAGGTGTTCTTTAAGTGTGTACCGGGCCGGGCTTGTTGTCCAGATTGAGGTTCTGTAACTGAAGGCTGACTTGGTTCTCTGGGTTCTGCTGGTTCTGGTGATGTTCCTGGTGAAACAATAGAAACAAAGTGGTTTAAACGTCGCGCAGCAGCTTCTCAGAAAGACCTGGGACATCTAAACCACATATGATAACCACATAACCAACATATTCTGATCTGCAACCTCTAAGTTTAAAGTTTGGTTAAGTTTAGGCAACTAAGGGCCCGATTTACTAAAGGTTTGCGTGTGTAAAAACATGTTCAAACTTGATTTTGCTTTTTATTAATTTTTTTTTCTTTGGTCCCACAATTTACTCTTAATTTCATCACTTCTTTTTTTGAGGTTTCACCCCAAATCATTTAATTTCTCACATAAACTTTCCAATATCGAGTTTTCTTGAGATACATTAAGATTTATTCGGTGTAGCTCAACAGTGTGTTTGTTTGCCTCTCACACCAACACAAAGTAACTGTAATCTGATTACCTGGTTTAGTAGTTGTGCGCTGTATTGGGCCAGTGTGGAGTAGAGGAACTGGTACTGCTCTGTGGTCTGGATCATACCACCTCTACACAGGACCGGGGGGAAGAGAAGAGGTTACACATGCCCTGCGTTCCGAATCGCATACTCTTTCTTTTTTCTATTCTACATACTACATCCAACGATAAAAATAATCTAGTTAGGATGCAGTAGGCATACTATTGGGACATACTTTTACTCTTTTATTTCATCATAACATTACGCCTTGATCTTGCCTCTTGCTTTTATATCCGTCGCATCCCCGTTTGTTTTCATATGGAGGCTTCGTCGATGTGACGTCACTTCACGTGCGCACCGGATTGTGGGTCAGAATCGCCCAAATAGGATGCAGTTTTCAACACTAACAATCTTTGCCGGATTAAGTAGGACATCCGGGTGTTTTTTACCATCCTAAATCTGGCCACATGAATCGGGACATCCTAAAAAAAATTATTATACATACTATATACAGGGGTTGACACTAAGGTTTCAAAAGCACTTGCCCATAGGGCAAGTACAGGTAATGTTTTACTTGCCCGAATGTCGTGTTCACTTGCCCAAAAAAACTGTTAAACAATGATATATAGGCTAATTAAATTATACATTTTAGCGAACCGTATCTCTTAAATGCAAACACAGCTTACTAGTCTCATCCTGACCACATACAACCAACAACAATTCATATAAGCCTATATATCATGACATCACACTACACCAAGCGCTTGGTCCTGCTGCAGCATCGTAAAAGGGCCTCTTTTTGCCATGCACCTGGCCTGGTTTTGGGGGTCTCAGAAAACTCAGTCTAGCTCAGAGTCAAGCTGAAGGTAAGCTTCCACACAAAAGTGTTCAAAAAAATGTAACTTATTTTACTTATTTAAAACGGTCACATTGTGCTAAAAAGTGATAGTCTGCCATAAAATGATTAAAGTCCACCATGTTAAAGCTATTGCCCAGTTATACTGTAAGTAGGGAGGGGGATCATTAATTTCTATTCATATTGATACCATTATAAAGACTCCACAATCCAAATCTTTATTGATTCTTTTCTATTATTTTGTTAAGAGAACTGGTATTATTGCTTTAATTGCTTATAAGATTAGAAGAGCTAAGGATAGGACTTTAAGCAGGTCATAATTCCATATTTAGGCCTACTAATAATGTTATATTGCTGGGGAAACAAGTTTTTCACCCAAACTGTATTATTCAAGCAAGCTTCTCACGAAAAGCTTAAATTTCTTTTTTTCTTGATGTTACATTTGAACACATCATGATGTCATTTTATTGACCGGTGCCTAATAATCATTTTACTGAGCCGACCTGAACACATCACATTTGAACCGTTTGCGATTTTTTTTTTAAAGCCAACTAGTTCTTATCCTGCAGATTTTAATATGGATTTAAAAACTATCACGTTTTTTAACTGCGGGACTTGCTACACAATCTCTCGTTTGCGTTTGTTGATCACCGCTGCTTTGAATGAATGATGAGACGGTGCCGAGCCCGTCTGCAGCATGGTCTGCAGCGGCAGCGACTCAGCGGACGGATTTTTTTTTTTTTTTTTTTTTTTTTTGGAGACAGAGTTGAAGCGGGTTGAAGGAGTTTCTTCAACACAGTCGAAGGTACAACACTTTTACAGTCTATGATGCAGAGCAGTGATGGAATAATTCGCCAAAGTAGGCCTAATTAGTTGAAGATGACCCGACTCTACTCGATATTTAAAATTACATCATGTGACCTACTGGACTCCATAGCGGTATCGATAAGCTCAAACGTTATTGATTTCTGGGGTTTGAATATAGCGGAACCAGGTCCGTAGCCTAATAGAGCCGGCTTTCGGAACGTAGACAGCGAAACTGCGCGCACACAGGCTGTTGTGTGTGTGTGTGTGTGTGTGTGTGTGTGTGTGTGTGTGTGTGTGTGTGTGTGTGTGTGTGTGTGTGTGTGTGTGTGTGTGTGTGTGGTGTGTGTGTGTGAGAGAGAGAGAGAGAGAGCGAGCGAGCGAGAGAGCGTGATGCTGCTGGCTGCCGCGCGCAGCTGCTCAATAGTAAATATAGCCTATCTATTGTGTGTGAGTTAGCGGGGAAAAAATTGTTTTGCGGACTCTAAAACATGAATAAATAGCTTAGACTACTGACAACTCATCTAAAATCCACTTGCCCTGTCGGGCAACCAAAAAGCAATATCAACTTGCCCCAACATTATTTTCACTTGCCCCGGGCAAGCGGGCAAGCGTTAGTGTCAACCACTGTATATAGTAGAAAGTATGCGAATCGGAACGCAGGGATGATATTTATGAACTAAACCAAACGTTACGACACACACAGGTTAAAGCAGTTGTTGTGAGACATTATGAAAGAAATCGAGGAAATGGAAAGACTGTCATTCATTCCTGCTGAGATTGCAAAAAGAAAACTGATAAAAATCTAAGCATAAAAAAAGGGTTAGTTAAAATTATGTTGTTTATCTGTAATTTTGATTCAGGGTGGTCAAATTAAGCCATAACATGTTATAAGAAGGGCTATTTGTGTCCTCACCTGTCCAGTCGTAGCTGACACACTGTCTCCAGTATATCCACCTGCTCCGTCTCCCTGAGCTGCTGAACGGAAATACTGCTGACTATGAAACAACCCGTCCTACCGATACCTGCACTGAGAGGAGAGAGAGGGAGGGAGAGAGAGAGGGAGGGAGAGAGAGAGGAGAGAGGGGGAGGGAGGGAGGGAGAGAGAGAGAGAGAGAGGGGGGAAGGGGAGAGAGAGGGAGAGAGAGGGAGAGAGAGAGGGGGGAGGGAGAGAGAGAGAGAGAGGGGGAGAGAGAGAGGAGATGTTTTGGACATTTTCATTATTTTGTTGTTGTTGTTTTCACACTTTTGACTGGTGGCACACATTGAAACAACAACCCCTAACTTGCACAGTGCTCTTTACTTCTGACACCTGACCTCATGACCTCATAATACAGGAACTGAAAGATTAAGACTCATCTGTTTATCAATAACAATCAACAGTTATTCAAATTTGCACATCATCATTATACATTTATTTTTTCATTTTCATAATTTTTTTGTTGTTGACATAATGTCTATAATGATATTTTTTTGGGGTAGAGCTAAACAAATAATAAAGCAGTAGACATCAATAAGCTTCTAGAACTTGTGGGTATAACAATAGCAATGTGTTTAGTTTAGTTTGTAACAGTCAGAGTTATTTAATTTAGCGCCACTAGGTGGCGCCTCCGTTGTTTAATGTCGGATATGAAGAAGTTACAAGTTGTGATCTTAAAGATGCACTATGCAGTTTCAGAGGAGGGGGATTCGTTTACATTCACATCCTGAATCTTTTTTCTACCATACTAAATAGCAGAAAGTATGGGGATTGGAATGCAGCCTAAAGAAGGCAACAGTTATACAGAACAAACAATAATTTGTGTTTTGGTAAGGAACCAACCTGCAGTGGACTATGATTGGTCCAGAGTCTTGTCCGGAGCATTTGATTGGCTGAGAGCTCTGAGGTAGGCGGGACGTCCTGTATGTCTCCACCTCCTCCACCAGCCTCAGCAGGGGAGCAGTGCATTGTGGGATGTGGGTCCGGCCACGAGGTGAACCAGTAGTGTCTGACAGGTCGACGCTCTGAGGACAGCTAAACACAGACACACACACACACACACACACACACACACACACACACACACACACACACACACACACACACAACACACACACACACACAACAGACATGCACATACACACACACACACACACACACACACACACACACACACATGCACATATACACACACACACAGACAGACACACACACACACACACACACACACACACACACACACGTGCAAACAAGTTCAGTTCAAAGCTTTTGATGCACAGATAATAACTACATAACATGGTAAAAAGTGTGTCGACAGCACGCAGTAGAGTATCAAATGATCACTAGCTTGAGATTTACAATTCATAAGTGAATATCTTTTGGTAAAACATTTTTGTTTTATTATAAATTAAATACTAACAACATTTCTGTCCAAGTTCCAAATAAAAATATTTAGTTTAAGTGCATTTCCGTTACGAGATTCAGATCAAGGAAAATTGAAGTGGTCTACTAATACATTTTTTTGCAGAACTAAATCAATTAAATATAGTGCAGTAGAAAGTAAAAGATTTGCCACTGAATTATAGCGGAATTAAATGTGTTCAATTTTGTAATACTTAGTTACTATTTTTTTTAACCTTTATTTATACAGGTAAATCCCATTGAGACCGAAGACTTTTGCAAGGGAGACCTGTTTTCCTTTCCCACGTTACCATTCACACATACATTCATACACCGATAGCAGCAGGCTAACTATCGACATCCACACGAGGCAAGGTGGGTGAAGTGTCTTGCCCAAGGACACAACAAGTGGCAGGGCGGGGATCGAACCTCCAAGCCTTTGATCATCGGCCGACCCGCTCTACCAACTGAGCCACAGTCGCCCTATAATCCCCTTAAGGACCTTGCGTTACCTGTATCTCCATGTCAGTGACAGTGAAGCCGTCTTTCTCTTGGCTGTCTGTCACTGTGAGGAGGAACCTTCCAAACTGTCCGCTCTCTCTCTCTCCTTCCTCTCCTCCTTCATCTCCCCTTCTCTCCCTCTCTCTGGGCTGGGGCCAGTACAGCTCACATTTCTGCAAAAAAAAACAATACAACCATTAGACAGCTAGCTCACAAAAGACAACCAACATATATTCAAGTCAATCCATTATCCGTTTTGAAAAAAAAATCCAAAAACCAAAGTAAGGGGGCGCCCGTGGACCAGTGGTTAGGCTGAGGCGGTTAAGGCAATTAATTCATGTTTTACTTATAAAACAGTACAATTATTTAATTTTTTAGATTAATAAAAGAACAGAAGAAAACACTTAAACATGGAATCAAAGTAATCTAATTTTCCATATTATTATTATTATTATTTTTATTTGATTTATTAATATTAATTATTAATTTAAATGTATTCTATTATAATTATAACCCTAACCCTTTATTTATTTATTTATTTATTTATTTATTTATTTATTTATTTATTTATTTATTTATTTATTTATTTATTTATTTATTTGTCTATTTATTTATTTATTTTCATTTAAAATATGTTTCTCTAGAACCAATATGGATCCACCTATTGGGGAATATAAAGGGGAATCTCGCCTCCTGTTTTCATTACCTCGTTTTTCTCCTTCAGTCTTGTCACCATGACGATGACGCTGCTCCTCTCCTGCCAGACCATGTCCCAGAAATCCCCCACGGTGTGAAGCATCGGACCCTGTGTCGCAATGAAGGCCTTTGGGGACCCCTTATAGCCCTATAAACACACACACACACACACACAAGGTCAAGGTCACTTTTATTTATATAGCACCTTATAAGAACCTAAATTCACCAAAGTGCTTTACATAAAATACATCAATTAAAATACAACAGCACACATTAAAAAACACTTACAGCAATGACGCAAAACAATTCATTAAAACGTAAAAGCCTGTGAAAAAAGGTGAGTTTTAAGAGTGGACTTGAAGGTTTCCAGAGACTCAGATGAGCGAATATGACACACACACACACACACACACACACACACGTTGGGTTTTCATGACTTACGAGGACATTACATAGACTTAAATTCATTTCCTGGAGACTAACCTTAAGGTTTACCTTAACATAAACCTAAACTTAAGTCTACCCTCACCTAAAATCAAGTCTTCAACCTAAAATGTCATTATTGCATTAAGGGGACTTCTATTTTGTCCTCATAGAATTACAAACATAGCACACACACGACACACAACACACCACACACACACACACAACACACAACACACACACACACACACAACCACACACACACCACACACACACATCACACCTTTATAACCCTAAAACACAGCATTCAAAAACCACATTATTTTTATTTTTATGAGCTCCTGCACCATTCTCAGGGGGGCGGGGGGGACACCAGTTTGTAAACGCTGCCATACTGAGAAATACAGAGAGAGAGTTGTGTGGAGCTGATAATAGGCTTAATCAACTTTGTGTCAACTCGTTTGAAGATGGCTTGAATGTACCAGACATTCATTTATATGAAAAAGTTACTCGCTATAGCTTTAAAAAAAAGTTTGGGTAACCAAAAATGTCAAAATAATGTTAATCTAGACAAATAGACAGACCGACAGACATTTTTGTATATTCGAAAAACAACCCCTAACTTTATCATGTGCTCTTCACTTCTGACACCATACCACATGACCTCACAATACAGGAAATGAAAGATTAAGACTCATCTGTTCATCAATAACAACCGCCAAGCGACAAGCAGGCACGTTAGGATAGTTCATGTGTTAACTTTTATTTATCCATTCATTCATGCAATTAAATTTTAATGTGTTTCTAGCAACTTATGGTGTAAAGTAAAAATGCGATTCCGAAAAACGTTCAGCATTTCACACACAACACACACACACACACACACACACACACACACTGAGACACACATTTGTACGGCTATACTTATGAGGACGTTCATTGACATAATGCATTCCCTAGCCCCTTTCTCTAACCCTAACCATCAAAACTAAATGCCTAACCCCAACCCTTACACTAACCCTAACATAAACCTAATTCATACCTGAACCTTAAAACCTAGTGTTAACCCTCAAACAGCCCTTTCAAGGCCTGTCCTTAAAACCTAGTGTTAACCCTCAAACAGCCCTTTAAAGGCCTGTCCTTAAAACCTAGTGTTAACCCTCAAACAGCCCTTTAAAGGCCTGTCCTTAAAACCTAGTGTTAACCCTCAAACAGCCCTTTAAAGGCCTGTCCCAAAGTGAGAACCAGACAAAATGTTTTCACTCTTGAGTAAAGGTATAAAACTCAAATTGGTTCTCACAAAATTAGTTACACACACAGACACAGACACACACACAGACAGAGAAGAACACAGTCACACACACTCACACACACACACACACACACACACACACACACACACACACACACACACACACACACACACACACACACACACACACACACACACACACACAGAGAGCTGAGGCTGCAGAGTGTGAGGGATGCGTGGGCAGTAGGGGCTTCAGTGAGGGACGTGTCACTTCCTGTGGTTTTCCTGGTTGACAAACCGACGGCTCAGATCTGAACGTCTGTTTGTTTAGTCGTCCGACAAACACACACACACACACATATACAGAGAGACATCACACATACACCAAAAACAACACACAACATACACACAAAAACACACACACACACAACAACACACAAGACACACACAAACACACACACACAACACACACACACAACAACACACACACAGACAACACTACACACAACAGACACACACAACAACACACACACACAGACAACACACACAACACACACACACACAACACACACACACACACACACACACACACACACAGAACACACTACACACACAAAAGACACACACAAAAAACACACACCACACAGACAACACAACACACACACACACACACACACACACCACACACACACACACACACACACACGAGAAACATACACACAAAAAGACACACACAAACACACACAGACAGACACACACACACACACGAAAACATACACACAAAAAAGACACACACAAACACACACACACAGACAGACACACACACACACACACACAGAAACATACACACAAAAAGACACACACACACACAAAAAGACACACACACACAAACACACACACACACACACACACACGGGAAGACGCCCACGCTGAGTGACAACACTGTCACACACACTATCAGCGATCTGCTTTTTAATTAAACAACTTCAGGAAGCAACTGTAAGACTTAAACCTCGCTCAGAATGAACTAAACATGTTTCACTTTGTTGATTCACTTTTTTATACTTTTCTTTATTTTGGGATTTTTGTGCTTTATCTATTAGACAGTTTTGGGAAGAACAGAGTTGAAATGTGTCAGAGAGGGGAATGACATGCAGAGAACGACCCGGGCTGGATTCTAACCCGGGTCTGCTGTGAAGAGGACTGACACTCTATGGAAGGGGGGAGGGAGGGGGGGTCTAACCACTATACACAGGCGCCCCTGTTGGTGAATTTTTTCATACAATAAACCAATTTTCTCTATAAACTGACCCTGAAGCACACACAGAAACACACACACACACCACACACACACACACACACACACACACACACACACACACACCACACACACACACACACACACACACACACACACACACACACACACACACACACACTTTAAATAAGTAAAGCCTCTGACCCTGATGTAGTTAGCGTTGATGTAGCGGTCTGGCCCTCTCTCTTCCTCTGAGCTCCTCAGGATCACTCGGCTCTCTGGGTCTGAAACAGAAACAAACGAACACACAAACAAACTACAGTTATGAACACACCTCTACAACAAGCTGTTTTTTTTTTTTTTTTAACCTTTATTTCTACAGATAAATCCCATTGAGACCGGTTACTCTTTTACAAGGGAGACCTGTTTTCCTTTCCCACGTTACCATTCACACACACATTCATACACCGATAGCAGGCTAACTATCGACATTCACACGAGGCAAGGTGGGTGAAGTGTCTTGCCCAAGGACACAACAACTATGACACAGGTGGCAGGGCGGGGATCGAACCTCCAACCCTTTGATCATCGGCCGACCCGCTCTACCAGCTGAGCCACAGTCGCCCCATGTTTGTGGGAGCAAGAATAGGGGTTATCGTACTAATGTTTTTGTTCACATTTACAGCATCCTATACAAACTAAAATGTATATTTTTATTTTGTGTATATGAAATTTAATTTTGATACTAAAATGTAAATATTACATTCAGAAAATTCAGGCTGTTTATTACAAAATGTGGCATGTTATTACTTCATGCAGGAGTAATAACATGATTACGTGAAAATGTATTATGTTTTGACATGTTATTACATAAGGCACAATGCGTTGTTACACAGTGTCTGCTATATGTGGTGTGTACAGACAGACGGGGTGAGTTACTGATTGGGTAGGATGGTTTTGTATCCTACACACACACACACACCTACACACACACACACACACACACCTACACACACACACACACACACACACCTACACACACACACACACACACACACACACACACACACACACACACACACACACACACACACACACACACACACACACAGTTACTGACTGGGTAGGATGGTTTTGTATCGGTCTTTCATCATGTGTCCAGGGACGTCCAGCTCTGCAGCGCTCACAAAGTTCATGGGGATCTTCTGCAGGGGAGGAGACAGGGATGAGATGAGGGTTAAAACAAACACACCCTCTGCTCACTACAGGGCTTAAAGGTGGAGTCAGTGATTCTGGAGAACGCTTGTTGTCAAAATCACTTTTTTCTCAAAATCAGTGAATATCTCCTCATGATCCGCTACCTGTCTGTACTGTGTGCGCTGGCAAAACAACAGTGTTAAAAATACACAGCCTTTAGCTCAGTTGGTAAGGCGTCCCCAGCAGTGGACCCGGGTTCGATTCCAGCCCGCGGTCGTCCTATGCATGTCACTCCCCTCTCTGCCCCATTTCAACTCTGTCTCTCTGCACTATCAAATAAAGCATAAAAATGCCCAAAAAATACCTTTAAAAAAAAAAAAAAAATACACAGCCTAGGCTCTATAAACTCATATGTAAACAAAGGGTATGTTAACAAATGGGGCCACTGTAGCTAGCAACATGCCCGTTCAAAGAACCAAAGCTCTCTTTTAACAATGAATTTGTTCAGCACACACGAAATCATGACGAAATATTCACTGATTTTGACAGAAAGTGATTTTGACAACAAGCGTTCTCCAGAATCACTGACTCCAGGTTTAAACAAACTGTATGTATAATATGTGTGTGTCTCTGTCTGTCTGTCTGTCTGTCTGTCTGTCTGTCTGTGTACATTACCTGGTATTCTGCATTGAGTGTGTGTGTGTCCCTCGCGGCTTGCTGTAGCCTGTCAGGTGGCAGCGGGCGGCTGGATGTGTGCAGCATCTGGAGCCACACCTCTTTAGGGGTGGAGACGGCACACACCGGCTCCACAGCCAGGCTGCTCACATCCAACAGCAGCGACAGGTTAGAGCCGCGCCTGGGGAGAAATAACACTGGTTATGTGTGTGTGTGTGTGTGTGTGTGTGTGTGTGTGTGTGTGTGTGTGTGTGTGTGTGTGTGTGTGTGAGAGAGAGAGAGAGAGAGTGTGTGAGAGAGAGAGAGAGAGTGTGTGTGTGAGAGAGAGAGAGAGAGAGAGTGTTGTGTGTGTGAGAGAGAGAGAGAGAGAGTGTGTGTGTGTGTGTGAGAGAGAGAGAGAGAGAGAGTGTGTGAGTGTGCCTGAGTGTGTGTGTGTGTGTGTGTGTGTGTGTGTGTGTGTGTGTGTGTGTGTGTGTGTACCTCTCCTGCAGGCGGACAGAGGCTTTGCGAGGAGGTGTGGTCAGAGGCGGAGGTGACACTGGTTCATCTGACGTAGGGGAGGTTGAGTGCAATGTTGACATATTCATGGTGTGTGTGTGTGTCTGTGTGTGTGAGTGTGTGTGTGTGTGTGTGTGTGTGTGTGTGTGTGTGTGTGTGTGTGTGTGTGTGTGTGTGTGTGTGTGAGTGTGTGTGTGTGTGTGTGAGTGTGTGTGTGTGTGTGTGTGTGTGTGTGTGTGTGTGTGTTTTCAAGTCGCTCTCAGCTGTTCATCACCAAACTGAAGGAGAAAGAAAAGAAAAATGTAAATACTTTTAACATCATTATTTCTTAGACATTATGATATTAAAGGTGCAGTGTGTAATATGACATCATCAAGAAAGTTCTACAAAGTTCTAGAATGCAACGCTCCCTGGGTAACCCCAACCCTTTCGAATAATAACAGAAGCTACAGTGGCCTTCAAGGACAAGAACAATTCAAAATTTTAAACAATGCACCTGATGACATTCCAAGTATGACACTTTCAAGATGGCGGCACTAGGCCTTGGTCCAAAATATGCAGAAATATGGACATATATGAGACCCTTTCTAAGGGAAAAAAATTATAATTAAAAAAAAAAAATTCAGCTATTATGCACTAAACTAAATGTACTTATGGATATTATAATTACTTTCTACAAAAATCTGCTAGGAAATAAAACCCAAAATTCTACACACTGCAGGTTTAAAGGTGTCAGTGAATCTGGAGAATGTGTGTTGTCAAAATCAGTGACTATCTCCTCATGATCTGCTAACATAGGCTGTGTAGGCACAACAAATTCTTTTCAGCGCACACAGTACAGACATGTGGGGGATCATGAGGAGATATTCACTGATTTTGCCAAAAAAAAAGTGATTTTGACAACAAGCGTTCTCCAGAATCACTGACTACACCGTTTTAAACAATAGCATCTTCAAACCCATGAAATGTTATGTTTAGTCAGTATCTGTGTTGTCTGCAGCATTTAGTCTAGACCATTCTCTAAAAGCAAAAAAACACTCACTTACATAAAGGAATACTTCACCCATAAGGAACCGGCGTTCTATCATTATAAAATCACTATTATAATAATATAATGAATGAGGTTTTTCTTCCCTCAGTCTTCCCTCAGTCTTCCCTTGGCCCAGCTGTCCTGTTAATCCTAACCCTACATTTTCCCATGTGTGATGTCACGCATGGTACAATTTAGGGTTAGACATTGAGACCATAAAACACTCTTTCTGCCTTTTTCTCAGGCTAGGATGAACCGATTTCAAAAAATCTTTGCACATTTATACTACATAGGATCTCAGAGTTCAATACACCTTCGTATTTCCACTAGTGAAGTAGGTCTTTAACTTACCATACTTGAGAGCCTTCTCTTGCTTTTTCAGATTGTATGTCACCTTAAACGCCTGTCTGTTCCGGACTAACTTGTCACTAAAATGCTTTTTGTCCTAAATGAGCTTCCTTACAAAATACCCCACTGACTGTACAGGCTCCACCACGTGTGTTAACTCCAAGTCCGTTTGTTGTTTATCGGCTGAATAGAGGAAGTAGGTTTGACATGACGAGTGAGTGTGTGTGTGTGTGTGTGTGTGTGTGTGTGTGTGTGTGTGTGTGTGTGTGTGTGTGTGTGTGTGTGTGTGTGTGTGTGTGTGTGTGTGTGTGTGTGTGTGTGTGTGTGTGTGTGTGTGTGTGTGTGTGTGTGTGTGTGTGTGTGTGTGTGTGTGTGAGTGTGTGTGTGTGTGTGTGTGTGTGTGTGTGTGTTGACACATCAGTTCGGATCTGATACGTTTCGGTTGTGTCTCCATCGGAAGAGAGTTTCCTCAGAACAGGAAGTCAGTACTCCCACGCACACACACACAAATAACACACACACACACACACACACACACACACACACACACACACACACACACACACACACACACACACACACACACACACACACACAACAACACACACACACACACACACCACACACACACACACCACACACACACACACACACACACACACACACACACACACAGAGACACACACACACGGCGCTCATGGTTTTCATCTCGGGGAAACTGCGGTCTAAGCTTTGTAGTGAGGAAATTCAAGCGCAGTGATACGTTTGTAACAGCAAATGGTTTATTTTCAATGGTCCCCAGTTCCAACACATGTAGTATGTTGCAAGGAGTGACCCCGTGCCCTTAAAGTCATGACATATTTAAGGACATTTGTCTCCCAGGAGGGAGGAGTCTAAATTACAGTACGTAGGAGACAGGTAGACAGGTTCAAATATACATACTTAAAGGCCTACTTCACCTTCTCGTGACATCACAGAAAAAGAAATATAGGGTTAAAAAAAAACACTCTTTCTGCCTTTTCTCAGGCTAGGATGAACCGATTTCAATTTTTTTCGCACATTTATACTACATAGGATCTCAGAATTCAATACACCTTCATATTCAAACCGGTGAAGTAGGCCTTTAAGGAAGCTGGGTGGGGGAAGACGACTAACTTACATTACATGAGGAGGGGGAGACAGGTTGGGAGGAAGACAGTTCTAATATGCATGCATTGTTATTGTAAGCATGGGAGGGGTCAGGTTGGACTGAAGCTGGGGGAACAGGCAAGGGGGGTGGGAGAAAGGAGGGGGAGACAGGTTGGGAGGCAGACAGGTTTAAAGGTGCAGTGTGTAATATGACATCATCAAGAAAGTTCTACAAAGTTCTAGAATGCAACACTCCCTGGGTAACCCCACCCCTTTAGAATAATAACAGAAGCTACAGTGGCCTTCAAGGACAAGAACAATTCTAAATTTTAAACAATACACCTGATGACATTTCAACTATGACACTTTCAAGATGGCGGCACTAGGCCTTGGTCCAAGATATGCAGAAATATGGACATATATGAGACCCTTTCTAAGGGGGAAAAAAAAATCAAACTTTTTTTTCAGCTATTATGCACTAAATTAAATGTACTTATGGATATTATAATTACTTTCTACAAACTCTGCTAGGAAATAAAACCCAAAATTCTACACACTGCAGGTTTAAGATACAACAATGGCTTCAGTTCACCATGACAACAATGCAATGTTCTCAATTTGGCCAGTCATGTGAGGGGGGGATTGTGGGGGGGGGGGGGACAGTTTGAAGATTCAACAGGGCATAGTACAATAGGAGAGGTGTGGCCTGTCTGAGTGGTTCGTTGGATAC
>CM047511.1:31504395-31509395 GCA_026122265.1 Ammodytes dubius | reverse complement strand
TTGCTAGCTACGGTGGGCCCCATTTGTTTACAATACAGAGCCTAGGCTGTGTAAAATCCCAAATTCATTTTCAAGCGCACACACACACCACACACACACACACACACATACCACGAGACAGGTAGCGATCAGAGGAGATAGTCACTGATTTTGACAAAAAGTGATTTTGACAACAAGCGTTCTCCAGAATCACTGATTTTTCAAATACTAATTTCAGACCAAAAAAAAAACATTTCACAAACGGGATAAACATATTCTCATACGATTCCAGAATAACTGGATTCTCCTTGTGTGTTAGATAACGTAACATGTCGCCAGAAAACCTTCTGAAAATCACCTAACAGAAGACGTCCAATAAAGTACTTCATGTTGTGAATAATAACAATATAGTGTTTGTTATAGCCACGCTAGAGGCCAGGAAAAAATAAATGGTGGATCGATTCATTTTAAGGGCTTCGAGGAACTTCATTTTGTGTTAATTCTAGCGCCCCCCTTTGGACAAAAGCGGTAGTGTTTTACCTACGCCAGCTGTTGTTTTCCCGGGTGAGCGAATACCCATGACAAAGGCTTTAAGAAAAACTATATAAAAATAGCATTCTTTTTTCACTGATGGTCTCGTTTTGCTGTTACATGTGATTTATGATCATCAGAGGAAAAATTAGACTGTTTCAGAAATATTTAAAAGTTCCTCCTAGCGACTTTTACAGTGGACATTTTAGACATTTCAGACGCAGCCGAGATAAAATCCTGACATGCTAAACGTGCTAATGCTAATGTACAGTTACTCTATTCAAGTTAAATGACCAAACAAACAAACATGGCAACATTTCTGGGGCCCATAAAGCAATGAAGCATGCACACTGGCAACGTGGAAACAATTATATAACTCAAAGCCCTACTTCACAGGTGGGAATATGAAGGTGTATTGAACTCTGAGATCTTATTTTTCATTCAGTTTTTTTTTTTTAGAAATCGGTTCATCCTAGCCTGAGAAAAGGCAGAAAGAGTGTTTTATGGTCTCACTGTCTAACCCTACATTTACTTACATCACTAATTGTTAGACAGCTCGAGGCAGACATTCAGTAAAAAGTGTTCTGATGGGTAATTTATGGATTGAAACAGATTACAGCATAGTGAGGTTCCAGAAGGGAAGACTGAGGGAAAGGAAAAAACCTCATTCACACTCTTTATATTATAAAGTATTCAATTTTATAAGTTGTTCCTGAGTTTTGTGATACTGTTAAATGTGGTATATGGAAAGTTAGAGAAAAGATAAGCCTAACATATTAAAGGAGAGTAAGCGATATGGTTAGATTTAGTTAATTCTATGATAGATGATATGCAGTTAGAGACCTGTGTTATGAACTGTGCATACTGTTTAAGTGCTTGCTGTATGAATAAAGAGTGATTCTAACCTGTATATTAACCAAAAAATATCACTCACTTCTCCTTTAAGTTGCGTGTCAATCGTAAAAACTATTAAGTATGTTGAGAAAAAGCTCCACTATATTTTATGTTGAAGGCTCAAACTTGGAAATGTGCTGAGAAAATTCTCAAGCTCACATACACATGGATAAATCTAACTATTTGATGATGCATATTTTTCATAATCATAGAAAATGGTGCGTTTCTTTCTAATAATTGGCTCTATTGTGGAGCTAAGTGAAAAGTTGTGGCCTCACCAAAGTATTTAAATTTAAATTCATCTTTTGAGGATCACAAAGTTCCTTCAAATTCAATATATTCTGTACACAGAAACATTTGCTATAAACAAAAGTGTTGCATCAACTACTAATGTAGCACCAGGCCGCTAGCGTGGCTAAAAACACAGCAAGCAAGTTCAGCTAATTATTGCACATAAAACCTCGACTGTAGCGCTATGGAGGGTCATGAGGGCCAAAACTAAAGAACTAAAAGTATAAATCAATATACTGTATTAACATTTAGTCCTACCGGGGGATAGGGGGTAGGAAAGAGGCTCTAACCAGTAACCATGAGGTATCTGGTTCCTCCAGTAACCTGAGTCTCTGGTTCTTCCTCCCAGTAACCATGAAGTCTCTGGTTCCTCCTCCCAGTAACCATGAGGTCTCTGGTTCCTCCTCCCAGTAACCATGAGGTCTCTAGTTCCTCCTCCCAGTAACATGAGGTCTCTGGTTCCTCCTCCCAGTAACCATGAGGTCTCTGGTTCCTCCTCCCAGTAACCATGAGGTCTCTGGTTCCTCCTCCCAGTAACCATGAGGTCTCTGGTTCCTCCGCCCAGTAACCATGAGGTCTCTGGTTCCTCCCAGTAACCATGAGGTCTCTGGTTCCTCCTCCCAGTAACCCTGAGGTCTCTGGTTCCTCCTCCCAGTAATCATGAGGTCTCTGGTTCCTCCTCCCAGTAACCATGAGGTCTCTGGTTCCTCCTCCCAGTAACCCTGAGGTCTCTGGTTCCTCCTCCCAGTAATCATGAGGTCTCTGGTTCCTCCTCCCAGTAACCCTGAGGTCTCTGGTTCCTCCTCCCAGTAATCATGAGGTCTCTGGTTCCTCCTCCCAGTAATCATGAGGTCTCTGGTTGGATCCCCGGCACCGGACAGGAGGGTGTTAGTAGTAAAACTATGGTGGATGCTATTACATCTACGGTGCCCCACCATCTCTACCACTGTGTCCTTGAGCAAGACACTTAACCCCAAACTGCTCCAGGGGCGCTGTACTATGGCTGACCCTGCGCTCTGACCCCCTCTGGAGTGAGGGAACTTGAGAGGGGATATGAGAAAAGATGAATTTCAATGTAACCATTGACTAAAAAAGTAACAACTATATAATTATAAAATGATACCTACAATTATTTATTCATTTATTTATACTTTTATTTAGTTAGTTTTGGCCCTTACGACCTTCCATACAGCACTGGGTCTGCAGTCAAAAAAGGCAAAAAGGGGGATTTTAATTTAATATAGAAGCCCTGACCTGTGATTTTCAATACATTTCAAAAATGTGCATTAACAGACATGGCACGAACGTACAAATATCAGTTATAAAACAACACAAAAAAAGGATATAAAATTAAAAACAGTCGGTTCCGTGAATGTGCTGGAGTGTATTTACTATGTACACACCTTTAATCTCGGGCTGTTTTCACCTTTAAGTCTGTGTTCCTTTAAGCCTGAAGAAACTAGGTATTCCACGTTGATTTGGCGAAAATCTTCTCCAATTTCGTGTCCATCTTTGAGCATTTTTGGTGTTTTTTTTAAAAGGAGAAATACCCTGCAGAAGAAGTCGATCTAGGGGTATGAGAATATCAGAGGGCGCATTCACACTAGGCCTAGTTGATCCGTACCGTGCTTAAAGGGTCGCTGTGTAGTTTCAGAGGAGGGGGATTTGTTTACATTCACAGAGCCTGCAGTTAGTTTACTAAAAACATATTTCCTCTACATGTAATTCATTGTATTGAATAATTCTATCATCATAAATAAAATAAAAATAATTTTGAGGAACCCGGAACCAAACGTAAGACTAGAATATGTTTGTAAACCAAACTGTGGGCCCTGCTGCTGTAAACAACAGCAACAGTGAAACAGTAACTTTTCAGGAAGCTTTTCTAACTTCAAACAGTGTTCCAGGGATCTACATTTTCCTGTGAGGAAAGTTGGTTTAGAAAATGTTCACAGGGACAAAGAAGTGTGCGGAGCGGGAGCATAAGACAAACCAACTAGACGTGCCTTTAATGTGAGTGCGCCCTTACTTACCAATTCTCCTAAACCACTATATTTGGAGTCCATTTTCCATATACACAACCCTGGCCATCCCCATTGCTTGTCAAATGTTCCCCTCTTTCGGGTGGGGCTTGTGATGTAGTGGTTATACCCCCCTCACCCTCCTCCATAGAGTCTCAGTCCTCTTCACAGCAGACCCGGGTTAGAATCCAGCCCGGGTCGTTTTTCTCTGCATGTCATTCCCCCTCTCTCTCTCTCTGACCCATTTTTTCATCTCCGTCTCCTCCAAACAATTCCCCCCCCCCCCTCTTTCTTTCCTCCGACCACCCCATCGTTGGTCATTTTCCGCCCTCTGTTTTTCTCTACACCTCGATAGTCTTGAAGTATATCCGTGCGTATAACCATCCCCATTGTTGGTCATTTTTCGCCCTCTGTCTTTCTCTACACCTCGATAGTCTTGAAGTATATCCGAGCGTATAACCATCCCCATTGTTGGTCATTTTTCGCCCCTCTGTTTTTCTCTACACCTCGATAGTCTTGAAGTATATCCGTGCGTATAACCATCCCCATTGTTGGTCATTTTTCGCCCCTCTGTCTCTCTGTCTACACCTCGATAGTCTTGAAGTATATCCGTGCGTATAACCATCCCCATCGTTGGTCATTTTTCGCCCTCTGTTTTTCTCTACACCTCGATAGTCTTGAAGTATATCCGTGCGTATATGGAGTCTAGTTGGCTGTGCAGGGCGTGGAACGAGGGTCTCTTGGAGGGTTCTGCGGCCCAGCAGTCCATCATGATTCGGTAGATGTTCGGGGGACATCGCGTCGGACACGGGAGGCGGAACCCGGACGAGAGCAAGTCCAGAACCTCCTTGTTGCTTTTTCCTATAAAAAAAGGGAAAAATAAAAGAGTTAGAAAGATGGATGGATGGATGGATGGATAGATAGATGGATGGATGGATGGATGGATGGATGGATGTATAGATGGATAAATGGATAGATGGATAGATGGATGGATGAATGGATGGATGGATGGATGGATGGATGGATGGATGGATGGATGGATGGATGGATGGATGGATGGATGGATGGATGGATGGATGGATGGATGGATGGATGGATGGATAGTCAATTTATTGAACATGTTAAAATAATACAAACAAAATAAAATGAATGAGCAATAAAAAACACGTGGTTGTTAACACACTGTAGCAAGCATCATGCCTAGATAGATAGATAGATAGACAGACAGACAGACAGACAGACAGACAGATAGATAGATAGATAGATAGATGTATAGATAGACAG
>CM047511.1:31494395-31499395 GCA_026122265.1 Ammodytes dubius | reverse complement strand
ACACGGCACTTCAAAAATGTTTCTGAAGGAAAGTGTTGGAATTCAAAAACCTTAGGAAGTAGTCATGTGGCATTTCAAATGAGAATTGCTTTCTTAAAGGTGCAGTGTGTAATATGACATCATCAAAAAAGTTCTACAAAGTTCTAGAATGCAACGCTCCCTGGGTAACCCCAACCCTTTAGAATAATAACAGAAGCTACAGTGGCCTTCAAGGACAAGAACAATTCTACATTTTAAACAATGCACCTGATGACATTCCAACTATGACACTTTCAAGATGGCGGCACTAGGCCTTGGTCCAAAATATGCAGAAATATGGACATATATACGAGACCCTTTCTAAGGGAAAAAAAATTATTCAAAACATTTTTTTCAGCCATTATGCACTAAATTAAATGTACTTATGGATATTATAATTACTTTCTACAAAATCTGCTAGGAAATAAAACCCAACATTCTACACACTGCAGGTTTAAGTGATTGCTGCTGCAGTTAATTTCATAAACAAACACTATGACAATTTTTTTTTTAGTAACAACCTTGTTTTTCATGATCAAGACAATACGTTGACAAGCTACAAATAGATCTTTGATGATGAATACTTTGATGTCATCCAGGTGTGTGTGTGTGTGTGTGTGTACACCCCCGCACGGACACACACCTCCACCCCGACTGAAATCCAGAGCAAGCTTCCTGAATACATCCATCTCTGGACACAACCAAAGAAACAGCAAGGACCAACATGTGGAAAGATGAAAGGAACCAGCTCTACACACGAGACCATGACTGGATGGATGGATGGAGAGAGGAATCACCCCAACAGAATGTGTTGTGTGTGTGTGTTTTTCATGGCTTGTTTGAGACGAGCTGCTTCTGTGGTGCGTGCATGCGTCTGTCTGTGTGAAGGTGTAGGTGTAGAGGTAGGTGTGTGTGTGTGTGTGTGTGTGTTTGTTTGTGACTGTTTTTGCCTGAGTGAGTGAGTGAGTGAGTGAGTGGGAGTGAGTGAGTGAGTGGTTGTCTGTCTGTTCTGTCTGTCTGTCTGTGTGTGTGTCACTCACAGGAGAGGTAGGACTTGAGGCTGCCTTTGCTCATGAGCTCTGTCACTATGTAGACAGGCTCTCCTCGTGAACACATGGCTAGCAGCTGGATCAGCTTAGGGTGGTGAAGACTCTTCAAGGCCTGGACCTCCTTCACAAACTCATCCTGCTTTGTGTCCTCTGGGAGAGAGAGAGGGAGAGAAGGAGGGAGAGAGAGAGAGGGAGGGAGAGAGGGAAGGAGGGAGAGAGAGAAGGAGGGAGAGAAGGAGGGAGAGAAGGAGAGGGAGGGAGGGAGGGAGGGAGGGAAGGAGGGAGGGGGGAGAGAAGGAGAGAGGGAGGGAGAGAGAGAGGGAGAGAAGGAGGGAGGGAGGGGGGAGAAGGAGGGAGAGAGAGGGGGAGAGAGAGAGCGAGAAGGAGGGAGAGAGGGGGGAGAGAGAGAGAGAGAGGGAGAGAGGGAGAGAAGGAGGGAGGGAGGGAGAAGGAGGGAGGGAGGGAGAGGGAGAGAGGGAGGAGGGGGGAGGAGAGGAGGGAGGGAGAGAGAGAGAGGGAGGGAGAAGGAGGGAAGGAGGGAGGGAAGGAGGGAGTGAGAGAGAGAGGGAGAGGAAGAGAGAGAGGGGAGAGGGGGGAGGGGAGAGAGGGGAGGGGGAGAGAGATGAGGGAGGGAGGGAGGGGAGGGAGAGAGAGAGAGGGAGAGAGAGAGGGAGGGAGGGAGGGAGGGAGGGAGGGAGGGAGAGGAGGAGAGAGAGAGAGGAGAGAAGGGAGGGAGGGAGGGAGGGAGGGGAGGGAGGGAGGGAGGGAGGGAGGGAGGGAGGGAGGGGGGAGAGAGAGAGAGAGAAGGAGGGAGAGAAGGGGGGAGAGAGAGAGAGGAGGGAGAGAGAGGGAGAGAAGGAGGGAGGGAGGAGAAGGAGGGAGGGAGGGAGAGGGAGAGAGGGAGGAGGGGGGAGAGAAAGAGGGAGGAGAGAGAGGGAGGGAGAAGGAGGAAGGAGGAGGGAAGGAGGGAGTGAGAGAGAGGGAGGGAGAGAGAGAGGGAGAGGGGGGAGGGAGAGAGGGAGGGGGAGAGATGAGGGAGGAGGGAGGGAGGAGAGGAGAGGGAGGAAGGAGGGGGGAGGAGAGGGAGAGGGAGAGAGAGGGAGAGAGGAAGAGAGAGACAGACATAATTTTTGGTGATTATTTTTTTGATTACCAAGGTTCCTTTTTCACAATCACTGTCGTCTATACAATCACATAATCATTTCACTGTAATATATGGAGTTGCTCAACACACACACACACACAACACACACACACACACACACACACACAACACACACACACACACACACACACACACACGCACACACGCACACACACACAGCGTACCTTGTTTGAGAGTCTTGATGGCCACCTTGCGGTTCTCGTTGGTCCATGTTGCCTCCCACACCTCTCCAAAGTGCCCTCTCCCAGCTTCCTCTGGAGCCTGAACTCCTCGCGAGGTCGCTCCCATGGCTCCATGTCGAACAACTCCCTCTGCAGAGAGACAGAGAGGCAGGAAGAGAGATAGACAGGGAGAGAGACAGGCAGGGAGATAGACAGGCAGGCAGAGAGGGAGACAGGCAGACAGGCAGGCAGAGAGAGAGAGAGACAGAGAGGCAGGAAGAGAGACAGACAGGGAGAGAGACAGGCAGGGAGATAGGCAGGGAGAGAGATAGACAGGCAGGGAGATAGATAGACAGAGAGACGGATAGACAGGCAGATAGACAGACAGGCAGGCAGACAGGCAGAGAGATAGACAGACAGACAGGGAGAGAGACAGGCAGGCAGGCAGGGAGAGAGACAGACAGACAGGCAGGGAGAGAGACAGACAGACAGGGAGAGAGAGAGACAGGGAGATAGATAGGAAGGCAGGCAGACAGGCAGGCAGGCAGAGAGATAGATAGACAGACAGACAGGCAGGGAGATAGGCAGGGAGACAGACAGACAGATAGACAGACAGGGAGAGAGACAGGCAGACAGGCAGGGAGATAGACAGGCAGGGAGAGAGACAGGCAGACAGGCAGAGAGATAGACAGACAGAGAGACAGGCAGGCAGACACACAAACAGACAAACACACAGAGAGACAGACACAAACAGAGACACACACACAGACACATACACATACACACACACACACACACACACACACACACACACACACACAAACAGAGACAGACACACACAGAGAAAGACATAATATTAATTTTCACAAATGTCAAACAACTCCCTTTGTACACAGACACAAGGCTGAGTCCACACATGACATCAGCAAAACAAGACTTTAAAACAACACATGATGCAAACTACGGCTATACACTTCTTTTGCTTAGTGCATTGTTGGAAGAGACAAAGATTTAAGAACTGAATTGTCAATGGCTGCTGCTGTATTTGTTTAAAGCTGGGGTGGAGGATTTGGGGAGAAAATGGCAGTTAGGATAGAGATTTGAATCCAAATACCTCAAACCGCTCCACTTGTTCTCTTTGGTCCCTCCCCTATGGTCCCTCCCTAACACGCTCTACACCAACAAAGTCGTGCCAAAGTGAATGGACAGTCCCAACAGCCAATAAGAACAGAGAATCGGGAGCCTAGCTCTGATTGGTCAAAGTGTGCAGCTCATGTTAACGTTGACCAATCAGAAATCATATACCCCAGCTTTAAGTGAAATAAATATGATATATAAAATTTGGTTCAAATGTTGTAATAGACCAAAAGCAGGAATTGAGGCAAAAAAGATTTTGATAAAGTAATGATAATCATAATAACTATAACAAACTTTTAATTGTTTATCGCCTTTCCTACAAGAAATTATGCTCAAAGGCCTTTACAGTGATAGTAACATGCAGTGAGTGGTGGTGCAGGTGTTGGTTTGTTTGTGTGTGTTTTGAAAAAAAACTGCAATAAATATATTGTGATTTTTTTTTTTTTTTTTTTTAAATCTTAAACATGTCTTTACTGTGAGTTTTCATGTACATATCTACAACCCTTCTTGTCTCTGAATATAATTGTTTCGTAGGGACATTTGTTATAGTCATGGATGAATAATTAAAATTTCGAAATGTGTTCTAGTGTACAAGTTGCAAATGGCAATAAAACTTTTTTTTGGATCATGAGGAGATATTCACTGATTTTTTTACAAAAAGTGATTTTGACAACAAGCATTTCACAGAATCGCTGAATCGAAAGAGGAGTGAGTGAGTGAGTGAGTGAGTGTGAGTGAGTGAGTGAGTGAGTGAGTGAGTGAGTGAGTGAGTGAGTGAGTGAGTGAGTGAGTGAATGAACAAAAATAAAGTTTGGTTTACTATAATGTATAATAATAAAAAAGGCACAAGAAATCAAAAGTTAAGTGACAAATTTATTGTAACAATCAGGTTTTACAAAACATTTAGTTTTAAATAATCAAGTTCTTTGATAAATATAAAATGAAATGAACAGACCAGGGAAATGATTAGTAAAAAAAATAAAACAAGATTAATTATATTATCATGATTATATATTATATTATATATTATAACAATTAGCTACCACTCATATATAAATAAATATAAAATGAAATGAAGAGACCCATGAAATGATTATTAAAGGTCTACTTAACCAGTGGGAATATGAAGGTGTATTGAACTCTGAGATCCTATGTAGTATAAATGTGCAAACATTTTAGAAATCGGTTCATCCTAGCCTGAGAAGAAAGAGTGTTTTATGGTCTCACTGCCTAACCCTACAGTTTGCCCAGTTGTGACATCACAAGGACTCTTTCTGCCTTTGCTCAGGCTAGGATGAACCGATTTCTAAAAATGTTGCACATTTATACTACATAGGATCTCAGAGTTCAATACACCTTCATATTCCCACTGGTGAAGTAGGCCTTTAAGAAAAACATGATTCATATGAATTAAGTTAAATACTAAGCCAACCTTTATATATGAATAAAATATTACAAATCAACGTGTGT
>CM047511.1:31456895-31476895 GCA_026122265.1 Ammodytes dubius | reverse complement strand
CAGCGAGATAGGGCGTGTGTGTGTGTGTGTGTGTGTGTGTGTGTGTGTGTGTGTGTGTGTGTGTGTGTGTGGTGTGTGTGTGTGTGTGTGTGTGTGTGTGTGTGTGTGTGTGTGTGTGTGTGTGTGTGTGTGTGTGTGTGTGTGTGTGTGTGTGTGTGTGTGTGTGTGTACAGGCGTCCTTGTGAGGACCAGTTTAAGCTTTTAACATTAGCAGTGAGGACATTTTTGGAAAGTGAGGACATTTTGCCTGGTCCTCACTTCTTCAAGGGCCTGTTTAAGGGTTAACATTAGGTTTTAAGGACAGGCCTTTAAAGGGCTGTTTGAGGGTTAACATTAGGTTTTAAGGACAGGCCTTTAAAGGGCTGTTTGAGGGTTAGCACTAGGTTTTAAGGTTCAGCTATGAATTAGGTTTATGTTAGGGTTAGTGTAAGGGTTGGGGTTAGGCATTTAGTTTTGATGGTTAGGGTTAGGGTAAGGGGCTAGGGAACGCATTATGTCTAAAAATGAGGGTCCTCACAAAGATAGAAGTACAAGAGTATGTGTGTGTTATTTTCTTCTTCTTAAATGGTGTGTGTGGCATCGATGTGACATCATCTTCATCTTGACATAGCTGGATCTCTCTCTCTTTCTTTCTCTCTCTCTCTCTTTCTTTCTCTCTCTCTCTCACACTCTCACACACAACACACACACACACACACACACACACACACACACACACACACACACACACACACATACACACACACACACACACACACACACACACACACACACACACACACACACACACACACACACACACACACATACACACACACACACACACACTGATAGCGTTGACTTTCCTTCTGTTCAGTGCAGGACATTTTTTTTAGACTAAAACTGGCTCAAATCCCACATGAAAGCGTGTTCAGTTTGAGCTGTAATCTTAATCTCTATCAGCAGCTCTTTACAGTAGTTGGTGCACGGCTCTCTGTCTCGGTTTCTCAGTGTGTAAGTGTCGTGGAAGTTTTGCCTTAATTCCTTAAACCTTGTGAGAATAAATGAACTGAAACTTCTCAATCTAAACAATTTAATAAAAGTAGATAAAAATGCGATTCAGCTGAAAAGGGTCAGACCACTCTTCCCATGAATGAGGGTAGGAGGAATGACACACATCACTTCAAACTTGCAGCCTTATATGCAACTAAATGGGTTTACATCTGTTACATCAGTTTAAGTGTCAACACAAATACATCCATTTGGTAAACACATGATAGAAAACACCTTAACATACGTTTAGGTCATAAAGCAATTAAACTCTTGAGGAAGTCTTGGGAGCTGTTTCCCAAGAACATTCTTTATTGCCCACCCCTTGTAAATGAAACTTAACTAACAGAAGGTGTGAACATTATCCAATTCACAGATGTCTAAGTAAAACATGTCTGAAATAATTCTCCGTCACAGTAAGTCCTAGTTTTTATTAAAGACAATATCCAAGTTCCTTTCTGGTAAAATTAGACTTTTTTGTACATTTGTAAATGTGCAAGTGTTTGTCTTTCTTGTAAATACATTTTTTTTACTCATACATTTTTTTAATTGTTGCAATATTTATACAGCTCTGGAAAAAAACTAAGAGACCAGTCTGGATTTTTCTTCAATCTTCATCTCTATATTACCTAATGGAAATGCTCTTAATGACAATATTCTTGGGGTGGAATTTGTCAGTAGTTTGTAGAATGTTGTCAGTAGTTTGTAGAATAAAACCAAAATGTTCATTTTACTTAAACATATGCCTATAAATAGTAAAACGAGAGACACTGAACATTTGGAGAGGTCTCTTCATTTTTTCTGGAGCTGTTTGTCCTCGACTCAAAATATCCCAAACATTTTTTACAACTAGAATATCCTTCTGGTGTTAAAACTAAACAACTATGAACTAGAACTATCGGTGTATGAGTGTGTGTGTGAATGGGTGAATGTGGTAAAAAATGTAAAGCGCTTTGGGGCTGAGGAAATTGGCTAAAAAGCGCTATATATATAAGTGAAGTCCATTTACCATTTTAGAATTAGCCTAACAGCAGGTGACTGTCTAGCAAACAGATTCCATTGTTTACTCTAAACTAAACTGACCTTTAAGGGAAATTGGTTGGGCCCGATAAGGCCGAAAAGTCATCCACACACACACACACACACGCACGCACAGCACGCACGACACGCACGCACAGCACGCACGCACGCACCACGCACGCACGCACACACACACACACACACACACACACACACACACACACACACACACACACACACACACACACACACACTACCTTACCAAGAGTGGATTGTCGCCTTTGTACATTGACGAAGTGTGGACCGCTATTTCTGGTCATTTAAAAAATAGAAATACATTTAAAAACCAGGATAGGAATGTGGTTGTGTCAGAAATATAACTTCAAATTATTTATTTTTTAAAGAAATTGCATCCAGATTTTTGCACATATTTTGGGGATAAAGACCCCATGGTACTACAGCTGTCAAATGTAGGTTGTTAAAAGTGTAATATTTAACTTTGAAATACAGCAAGTAACAGCAAAAAAGAAAATTGGTAAGTTAATGGCCCTCCAAATTGTACTTGTGTAGAAGTAATCAGTATGAAAACACACAATAAGAGAGAGAGATTATTCTGTTTCATAGATAGCACACCGTTTTATTAGTATATTTAGCTTTGTGACGTACAGATCGGGAGAAAAACAAAACAAAACAAAATTTAAAAAAAAATTAAACAAAAAGAAATTGTCACAATTATTTTTTTCAAAAGTCCAGAAACATTTCAGCCGTAGCAGTAACATCACACAAAAGAAAAGCTCAGTTTTTTTTTCGATCATTGGTTTCTTTGAAATGGACCCAGAGTGATATGTTCTCGTTAGGCTTAACAACAACGCCCGCAGTACCGCTCAAACAAACAGACAGACAAATAAACAAATTAAAATAACCCTAGTCAAATTTTTTTTTTATTTAATTTTAATTTTTTTTTGAACTCGATCGATTTAAGTTGCTTCCACATATATTATCAACACTTTTTTTTTCTTCTAAATAATCAAAATATTTAGCCACGGGAACTGGAAAAAAGGTATCCACTTGTTTATATATAATAATTAACACAATAAATATAAAAAAAGATTTTGTTTGATATAATTTATATGGTATCAAAGAGAGACAGGGGAAATGAGGCCTTCAGATTTTCAGTAAGACGGGTTTTTCTTTTACAAAAAAGTGATGTCCATTCTATTTTATTTTTATTTTCCTGAGGTTGAGTTTTTGTCATCTTGAAGTTTTGCTAAATCTACTAATACAGTAAAGATAAATAAGAGGCTATGGCTTTTTCATTCATTGAGGAATCATCCCTACCGCATCCTGTGTGTGTGTGTGTGTGTGTGTGTGTGTGTGTGTGTGTGTGTGTGTGTGTGTGTGTGTGTGTGTGTGTGTGTGTGTGTGTGTGTGTGTGTGTGTGTGTGTGTGTGTGTCAGTCACTGTGATTGTGTGTGCTGTGGATTTCAGCTGAGAGGTCAAAAAGTCAACATACAAACAGCTCCACTCCCATATACATACACACCCCCTCCCAATCCCTCTCCCTCGCTCCTAAAACAATCGCTGTAAAAATGGAAAAAATACGAAAATTCAATACTTTTAAGTGAATTGTCTTCACCAAATTTTTTTGAGTTTTGAACTAAAATTCTGAAGTTGGAAGGAAAACTGTCTACATTTGAGCCAACTAATGAGTTTGTGTGGAGAGTCACTCACTCATTAATTCATTAATTCATTCACTCACTCACTCACTCACTCACTCACTCACTCACTCACTCACTCACTCACTCACTCACTCACTCACTCACTCACTAATCATTCATATGTATGCAACCTCAAGTTTTGAGTTCCACATGCTAAGAATTCCAAAATGTTTAGTTGTACCAATTTATATTTTTTTTGTCCAGAAAGTTTCTTCAGACAGTTTTAACACCGTTTAATGTTTGAATCACATTTTGACCGACTTTGTTTTGTTTGTTATTTCTATGATAGATAATTAGTCGGCACAACTTGTTATTGTTTGAAGTTCTTAGTATGTATCTCTCAAAATTTTAAGTTTTATACATATTTAAGATACATTTAAGATTGCATTACCTATGGATGGTAATAAAAAAAATTAGCTGGCTCAAATTAAAAAAGTTCTAGTTTTAGCCTATAAAAACTCAAAAAAATCAAGTACAGACAAATTACTTGAAAATTTAGCATTTTCCTAACTGTTTGCATTTTTACAGTGTGTGTAAGATGTTGATTAATTGTATATTTCGACAGAGTCCCATTTCCCTTCAGTGTGTAAAAAGGAAGGAGTCAGATCAACTCAAAAACAGGAATGAAGAGAGGTAAACAAAACAAAAGATAAAACAAAAACAAAACAAAAAAATTGAAAGAATTGCAAAAATCTGTACATGTAAACATCACACTTCCACTGAGTCAAATCATGAGGATAATTCAGGTTTCACATTGGTATTACTGGAGGTACAGAATCCCCGGGTGGAGTTAAATCAACACAATCAACAGTCCGGAATACAAAGTCATGTGACAGACAGACAGAGAAAATAAAATAAAACAATCAAATATGGCTGAGGTTGAGAATTAGAAAATTATTTTTGATTGATTGATTGATTGATTATATTTATTTCGTCCATGGATGTCTTCCACAAACTCATTTCAACATTCTCACATGTACAATCCATAAAACCATGACGAAAAGGAGCAGGGTGAAGAATATCTTATATTTAAAGCACCACCGAAGAGGATATAAATGTGGAAATAATATGTTTTTTTGATTTGGACAGTAGTAGCCTTATCGTGCCCTGATAGAAAAGATCCATTACTTTTCCTCTGTGTGTGTGTGTGTGTGTGTGTGTGTGTGTGTTGTGTGGTGTGTGTGTTGTGTGTGTGTGTGTGTGTGTAAACTGGTTCAAGAAGTGCGTGATCGTTTGCAGAGAACCGAACCGACATCACAAACCCAATGCTCCACAAACGAGCTGAAGTTCAAGTTTACTGTAAATATAAAAATATTTTTTAAATTAAATGTATATTTTAAATTATAATAAAAGCTAAGGAATTAGGGCTTACTTCACCATAATAAATAATCCAGGAAAATTAGAAATTTAAGAAATTAAGAGCACAATTAAATTAAGTTAAACTAAAAAATATTTTAAATGAATAAAACATTTATTAATTTATTCTTAACTGTAATTTTTGATGTTATTCTCTTTTAACAAAACAGATTATGGCTGAAAGATGCACCTTAAACATGCGACCTATAAATCTCCAACCAAACCCACTTTATATGTGGTCAAAGATCAACAGAAAGGATGTCTTTATACCTTTTTTACAACCTCAACGGGCTCTATTTCCTTTTACGGAAGCAACAGATAAGGCAATCACACCTTTTGATATGGTGTTGCAAGAAGAAATGTCACGTATGCTCTGCTCTTTGCCAACTGTAGTCTGCCACTCAGTGAAGTCTAAAAGGTCAAAAATATTAATAAATAAAATAAGATAAGATAAAAAATTATTTGAGCTCCTTGAACTTCAAAACTATGTTAATTCTGTTTCTACTTGAGATAAATGCTGGATCATTATCTTACCACCATGTCCTGTGTGTGTGTGTGTGTGTGTGTGTGTGTGTGTGTGTGTGTTGTGTGTGTGTGTGTGTGTGTGTGTGTGTGTGTGTGTGTGTGTGTGTGTGTGTGTGTTTGTGTGTGTGTGTGTGTGAGTTATCAGACAGTGAATCCGAAATGGAGCGACTGTTTAACACTGAGAGCTTTAATAGGTTTTTCTCGTGATGTCGATCGGTTTCACTGATGTTAGGAATGTGTTTAGAGACACTGTACCTTTAGAATGGAACAGTTAGGAAGACTTACACTTCAAAGGCAACTGTCCACAATAGATTTGTGTTTATTTAAGGTCATTTAGATTAATTTAAGTTAATTTAAATTTGAAGGAAAACGCCAACATTTGAGAAAACAAATGATCTTTTGTTGAGATATCTTATCATTGATTTATAATGAAAATGTATCTTTCATTTGTATTACAAAGTCACATTTTGAATTCTATAAACTAGAAATTTCAAACCATAACAGTTGTACAGATTAATTCTCGGTCCTACAGATAACAAACAAAAACCAAGTCGTCAAAATGTTGATTCAAACATAAAACAGTTTTAAGACACTTTCTGTAAAAAAATAAAATAAATTGGTATAACTTTTATGTTTTGGAGTCCAAGTATGTAGAACTCAAACTTGAAGTTACATTACATATTAATTATTAGTTATCTCAACAGTAGATACTGAGTTGACTCAAATGTAGACAATTTCCTTCACACTTAAGAAAATCTAGTTCAGAAAGTTGCCTTGACAATTTGAGTTTTCCTTAATTTAAATTCTTACAATGTGTTGTTGGAATATTGTACAAAAGAGACCACTTTTAATAGCACTACAAAATATACCTTTAAATAATATAATTAACAAAAAATCGGAAAAATGGATTAATACTTATAATCGTGACATCCTTAAAAAAAAAAGAAAAATCAAATAGAAATGTTGTCGGTTGAGTGGAGATGTTAACGACAATAACAGGAGAGTTTTGTTGACAGATTAAAACTGTCCGTCCGGCTGTATAGACAGACAGGCAGACAGACAGGCAGACAGGCAGGCAGATAGACAGGCAGATAGACAGAGGTATGGAAATAAACCCAAGCAAATTAGACCTTTCTAAAGATTGTCATTGGCCTATTTTTTTTTTCTTTCTTTTCCACAGCTTTTCGTAATTTAAATTTTTTAATGTTTTTGTTCTGGCTTTTGAAGTGAACTGAGAAATACACTGGTAGCAAAAAACCTTAAGATATATCGACAGAGAACCTTCGAAACAGTCCAGAAAAGTCCCAGATGCCACAAGACAACTTGATTATCACTTCAACGATTTCAACGTCAGGAAAGAAGTCGCATTTTGCTTCGGTTTAACAAAGAATTCAACTCAGGGCACTTTATCTGAACTTTTTGATCCAATATCAGGTTCAGTTGTGTTTGGCTAAAATGACTTTTTTCCCCTAAAATATTAAAAATAAACAAAAAACGAAATCAAAGAACAGGTTTTTCCTTAAAAGGTGCTCCGAAGAACTTTTAAATTTGTGTTAATCCTAGCGGCCTCCTTTGGACGGAAGCGGTAGTGTTTTTACTACGCCAGCTGTTGTTCCTGGGTGAGCGTATACCCATGACAAAGGGCATTAAGAAAAACTATATAAAAATAGCATTCTTTCTTTGCACTGATGGTCTTATTTTCTGTTACATGTAATTTATGATCATCAGACAAAAATTAGACTGTTTAAGAAATATTTAAAAGTTCCTCGTCGCACCTTTAAGTTGACGGTACATTGGAATAGGAGGGCGGAAGGGGACTTATCATTCAAGTTTGGGCAAAATTCAAGATATTTTTTGATAAATTTTAAACTTCGAAATACAGTTTTATAAACACATACTAAAGGTAATTTTTCTGAGATCGATTAAGCGCAATTTTCTTCTAGACTCAACTGAAACATTGGCACAGTGTGGACAGAGGGACGGGAGGCTGCTATCCAATAATAATTCAAATAAAATTAGGAGAGGAAATTAAGAGGAACATTTGATTGTACTTCAGTGGGTCTTCACAAGGTTTTTCCTCCCATTTCGATTTGAAACTTTTAAAAGGTAAAAGGAGATTTAAATTAAATCAACGCAAACTTAAAACTGACTTCAACTCTATTTCTTTGCATATTTCTTGTGTGTCATTCACAGAGCAGTAACACTTTAAACCGAGCTTCCCAAAACAAAAACATTTTTTACAATTCTACATCTAATTAAATTAAATAATTTACATTTTCCCAACATTTTTAACTTATATTGTAAATACGGAGGTGGTTTTCACATTGTACACAAAGTCTGTATGGAGTTATTTTTTGTTAAAGGTGCTCAGAGGAACTTTCAGTTTATGTTAATTCTAGCGCCCCCCCCCTTTGGACAAAAGCGGTAGTGTTTTTACTACGCCAGCTGTTGTTCCTGGGTGAGCGTACCCATGACAAATGCATTAAGAAAAACTATATAAAAATAGCATTCTCTTCGCACTGATGGTCTCATTTTGATGTTACATGCAATTTATGATAATCAGAGGAAGAATTAGACTGTTTCAGAAATATTTAAAAGTTCCTCGTAGCTACTTTAAGTGATATTATCCGACTTGCTCTGCAGCTCGACAGCACTGATTTGTTTTTAACCGTTTGACCGTCACTGTCGCCAACACAAACCTTAATCTAAGGACCAGCGTGTGCTATGATTATCAACTGCATTGCAAAACCATTTAACAAAAAAGCAGTGCATGCAAAACACACACACACACCCTCCCCTCTCTCAATGTACAGATAGGAGCCCAGTGCACAGCCCAGGAGCAGATAATACATACAAACTTTTTTGTTCATTTTCTAATTTTCGAACATTTTCAAGTGAAGTGGCAAAAAAAACAAGAGCTGAATGAGCATTTGAATGCATCATGTGGTAAAGATTTTTCCCGTTTTTTTTTTTGAACAAAATAATTCCAAACAATTTACAATTCGGACCAGATAATTTGTCTTTTTTCTTTCTTTCTGTTTAACAACTGTACAAATTAATAAAACTAAGTCGTGGGAATCATAAAAAAAACAAAAAAAAAACAGAGTTGCTTCTTACCAATGTCACAACTGCTTAAAGTTTTAAGTTTAAAATTTGGAGAAAAACGCTCAATTGTATTCTTATCTGAGAGTTAGATGAGAAATTCGACACCACTCACATGTTTCTGTAAAAATGAAAAACTTAAAATTTACTTTTTTTATACATATGAAAGTTCCATTTTCATTACATAAGAAAGATAAGTTATCTCAACAAAAGATAATTAGTTGGCTCAAATTAAGGTCGTTTTCCTTCAAACTTAAGAGTTTTAGTTTTAGCATCAAATATCTCTGCATCATGGAAAATGGTGTCGATCTCTGCAATAACAGCAAATAAGCGAGTTTTATCCCAAATGTTAAACTCTTCTTTTAATACAGAGGCTGTGGAGACGCAGAGGGAGCAACCAGTAAATATCAAAACAACAAAAAAATACCTTCATATGGTATTAAAACGCCTAAAAGCAAAAACCTGATAATTTTTTCTACTGCAGTAACTCATGACACCTCTTTTCTTTTAAATTAAAGCTGGGGTATATGATTTCTGATTGGTCAAAGTTAACATGAGCTGTACACTTTGACCAATCAGAGTGAGGCTCCAATTCTCTGTTCTTATTGGCTGTTGGGACTGTCCATTCACTTTGGCACCGACTTTGTTGGTGTAGAGCGTGTCAGGGAGCGACCATAGGGGAGGGACCAAAGAGAACAAGTGGAGCGGTTGAGGTATTTGGATTCGAATCTCTATCCCAACTGCCAAATTTCTCCCCAAATCCTCCACCCCAGCTTTAGTATGGTATCAAAACGCCTAAAAGCAAAAACCTGATAATTTTTTTGTACCTGCAGTAATTCAATGACAACTCTTTTCTTTTAAAATAACCAACAAAAGTCCCATAAAAACACAAATAATCCAACATAAATCGATCTACACTGGATTTTTCTGGCCCCTTGACTTCAGTGAGTTCTGAGAGTGTGTACCTGTTGGCCTGAGCACGGAAATATTGGAAGGTGAAAAAAAGAAAAATGAAAATCAAGTTGAGGTTATTCACAGTTAGAAAGTCACAAAAACACACATGGATCATCAAGCCCTATGAAGCAAAACAAACAGATAAACAAACAGAATACACACGCCAATGGTGGTGTGTGGTGTGTGTGTGTGTGTGTGTGTGTGTGTGTGTGTGTGTGTGTGTGTGTGTGTGTGTGTGTGTGTGTGTGTGTGGACGAAAAGGCAGGAGTGTGTTCACCAAAGTTTTTGCGTCGTCGAGGTCTTTCGGTTGGTCGATCGGGGTTTTTCGCGAGGCGCTGCGGTTTCGTTTAACCGCTAAACGCCACGCGATTTCTTGAGGTTTCTGGTCTATGGCAGAAGGTCCGGTTTTATATATACATGTTTATATATATATTATATATATATAGCAGCAGCAACATGAAATCTTGTCATTGTAATCATAATCAACAATAATATTAATAACAATAGTAATGGCCATCTCTCTCAGAGTCGAACAGACACACACAGTAAGACAGAGCAGTCCTCCAGTGGAGGTCTATATAGTCCTCCTACTCTTATATAGGTCCATGAAGAAGAGTGAAGAGTAGGTCCAATTGAGGAGAGGAAGAAGAAAAATGCTGAGGTGTTCAGTGGCGTTAGAAGCACTTTACAGTAAAAATCTAAAAGTTATAAAGATTAATATTTTTTTAAGGAATCTGTCTGCAGTTGATTTTTGAGTTTTGAGGCTAAAACTGAATCTAAGAGTTTGAAGGAACACTGTCTAACTGAAATGTAAAGAAAATGTGTTTTCATACAAAAACATGAAATATGAAATGAAACCTGTTGTAAAAAAATGTTTTGTTTAAATTTTGAGTTCCACATATTACTAAGAATTTCAAACAATAACAGTTGCACCAACTAATTCTCTTTCAACAAAACCAAGTCGGTCAAAATGTTGAATCATTAAACAGTGTTAAAACTTTCTGACATTGGGGGTGCCTTTAGCTCAGTTGGTAAGGCGTCCCCCTCCTAGGCCGGGCCCAGCAGCAGACCCGGGTTCGATTCCCACCCGCGGTAGTTCTCTGCATGTCACTCCCCTCTCTGCCCCATTTCACCTCTGTCTCTCTGCACTATCAATAAAGCATAAAAATGCCCCCAAAAAATATCTTAAAAAAAAAAAAAAAAACTTTCTGACATGAAATAGGTTTGCACACATTACATTAACATATGAATGACAAGTTATCAGTGTATGAGTGTGTGTATGAATGGGTGAATGTGGTAAGATATGTAAAGCGCTTTGGGGCTGAGAAAACCGGCTAGAAAAGCGCTATATAAGTCAAGTCCATTTACCATTTACCATCTCAACAAGAGATCATTGGTTGACTCCTATTTTGGCATTTTTTCTTCAAACTTAGTCGTTTTAGTTTTAGCCTCAAAACTCAAGACAGTTGCCGTTAAAATTTGAACTCTCCGAACTTTTTCCATTTTTTTCCCCAGTGCACACACAGGGTAAAGATTTGCCGCCAGTGATACATATCGAACCCCTCTCCTCCTCCTCCTCCTCATCCTCTTTGATGAAGGTTAAAACTCGCTCTGATCAACGCCAAAAACTCTCTGATTCCTCTCAAGTTTTTTCAAGACGATTCTGATTAATATTTACAGCAGCACACGAACAAACAAACCCGCACAGATAAAGAGCAAAAAAGTTTTTCAGTGTTTTTTCGAAAAAGTTTTTACATCAGTTCTTGAAATGCTTCCTTCCTTCCTTCCTTCCTTCCTTCCTTCCTTCCTTCCTTCCTTCCTTCCTTCCTTCCTTCCTTCCTTCCTTCCTTCCTTCCTTCCTTCCTTCCTTCCTTCCTTCGGCGCTTTCACAAAACATTAGTCTTTAGCGCGAGACGGGTTTGATTTTTTCCCCTCCGCACAAAAAAAATAAAAAATAAAATATATATATTTATAAACCTTGAAGACATCGGGTGGTAAATAAGTAAGTAGAAGTAAACTGGCTTGTGTTGTGTGTGTGTGTTGTGTGTGTGTGTGTGTGTGTGTGTGTGTGTGTGTGTGTGTGTGTGTGTGTGTGTGTGTGTGTGTGGAATATGGAAAATGGCAGGTCTGATTTGAGGTATTTCCTGGTGGTCGTCATGGCGTCTTGGATGCATAAGTAGCAAGTTGCTCCCTGGGTAAAAAGGGGTGAGGGAAGGGTGTGTGTGTGTGTGGTGTGTGTGGGTGTGTGTGTGTGTGGTGTGTGTGTGTGTGTGTGTGTGTGTGTGTGTGTGTGTGTGTGTGTGTGTGTGTGTGTGTGTGTGTGTGTGTGTGTGTGTGTGTGTGTGTGTGTGTGTGTTTAGGGTCAGTCTGGGTTTGAGGGAAAAGTGCTATAGGACACAGAGAGCTTATATACAAGCGAGCACAAAAATTCCTCTCCAAATTTTTTTTTTTCTTTTCCAGTTTCCAGCCGTCCTTTTCGCCCCAACGGACTCAAAAAGTATTTCTCCGTATTTAGTGCTTTCTTTGAAGATAAGTCAAACCGCAAATCTTTCTTTCAGTCACTCACTTGGGAAGAATAAAAAAAAAAAAAAAAAATTAAAAAAAAGGGAAAAAGTTTAAGAAAAAAAAACTCCGTCCAAAAAATCGAAATCTTCAATATTCAATCCTCAATTAACTCAAAATTACTTCCTTGTCATTTAACACACATCGTCAGTAGTACTCATTTGGGGGAATTGTTATTTATTATCTTTTTTAAATTGTTCAAAATTATCATAATAAGACGGCGTTTGGCCCAAAGGGGGAAACCATCAATCAAAACTAAAAAAAAATTCACTTTTTTCACCCACACATAGGCAATGTCTTTTTTTTCTTTCTTCTTAAACCAAAATGGAGTCCTTTGTTCATCTTCCTCTCTTGTCAAAACTTCTTCCCCTCTCTGATTGTGAGATGTTTGTATTTGGGATGGATTGAGGTTGTAGGAGATAATGGTGATTTTTTTTCCACTTTTTACACCAATTTTTTTTTTAGAATTTCCACAGGTTCTGAACGCAGAAGGCAGCCGAGAAGAAAAACAACTCACCCCGATTGAAAGAGGTTAGGGGACTCCAAACAAACATTAAGGGAAGTGTGTGTGTGTGTTTGTGTGTGTGTGTGTTTGCGTCATGAGTGTGTGTGTGTGTGTGTGTGTCTGCTTACTGTGTGTCTGCGTCTGTGGTCTGGTGTGTGTCTGCTGTGGTGCGTGTGTTGGGCTGGTCGTGTGTGTGTGTCTGCGTGTTGTGTGTGTGTTGGTTGTGTGTGTGTGTTTGTGTGTGCTGCGTTGCGTCTTGTGTTGTTGATGTGTGTATTTCATTTGTTTAGTTCTGCTGCAGTATGAGATTCTCGAGCTCGTCCGCGGACCTGAGCAAGAAGGCGGCCGACTCCCGGTAGCCTGCGATCAGCTGACGCACGGCGGTGATCTCTGGTTGGCTGAGCTGAGCGGAAGCCCCGCCCCCGACAGCCCCGTTGCCCCGCGCTACAAGGCTGTGATTCGCTGAGCCGGCGGAAGGGGAGGAGTTTGAGAGGATGTTGTTGGCAGATTTCATACTGAGGTCGGCAGGCCCTGAATGGGAAGGGAAGAGAGGGGAAGATAGGTTAGAATGTGTGTGTGTGTGTGTGTGTGTGTGTGTGTGTGTGTGTGTTGTGTGTGTGTGTGTGTGTGTGTGTGTGTGTGTGTGTGTGTGTGTGTGTGTGTGTGTGTGTGTGTGTGTGTGTGTTTTGTGTGTGTGTGTGTGTGTGTGTGTGTGTGTGTGTGTGTGTGTGTGTGTGTGTGTGTGTGTGTGTGTGTGTGTCTGTGTGTCAGCAGGTCCAAAGTCTATCTTTTCACATCTTATAAAAGTAGCTACGAGGAACTGTTTAAATATTTCTGAAACTTTTTGAAATTTTTCCTCTGATGATCAAAAATGACATGTAACAGCAAACGAGACCATCAGTGAAAAGAAAGAATGCTATTTTTGGTGTTGTAAAAAACACTGCTGCTTTTGTCCAAAGTTACAGCTAGAATTAACACAAACTGAAAGTTCCTTGGAGCAGCTTCAACTACTCAATTACTGATCTGTTTGTATTCTTTTATGATACCTTTGCTTAAATTTAACTGTATGAAAAGTTTTCTATAGGCAAGGCAAGGCAAGGCAAGGCAAGGCAAGGCAAGGCAAGGCAAGGCAAGGCAAGGCAAGGCAAGGCAAGGCAAGGCAAGGCAAGGCAAGGCAAGGCAAGTTTATTTATATAGCACAATTCAGACACAAGGCCACTCAAAGTGCTTTACAGGGGCAAGATTAGAATACATAAAACACATTATAAAACATTTAAAAGCGAATAAAAGAAGCAAATTAAAAAAAAAAATTTAAACTATACATAATCTTTGACCCCCCCCCCCATCTCATCCTCACCGTTGCCCTGGGCAGCAGCTCCTGTCGTCAGGGAGACGGGGTGTTGGGCGGGGTAACCACGGTAGCCGTAGCTAAGGCCGGCCCCGTTGATGTAGAGAGGAGAGTCCTGCTGCGCGGAGGAGAAGGCTGAGGCTGCCAGAGAGTACGCAGAGTGGGCCAGAGACGCAGGCTCCCTCACACCAGACGGCTTATCCACACAGATCGCATCATCCTACGACAAACAGGACAGGATATGGGCTGTTAAAGTGCTTTTAAAAACAATTATATATTATTATTATTCTTTTTTTTTAACCTTTATTTATACAGGTAAATCCCATTGAGACCAAAGACTCTTTTACAAGGGAGACCTGTTTTCCTTTCCCACGTTACCATTCACACACACATTCATACACCGATAGCAGGCTAACTATCGACATTTACACGAGGCAAGGTGGGTGAAGTGTCTTGCCCAAGGACACAACAACCATGACACAGGTGGCAGGGCGGGGATCGAACCTCCAACCCTTTGATCATCAGCCGACCCGCTCTACCAACTAAGCCACAGCCGCCCCAAATTATTATCTTCTAAATGAGTCTTTGGAAGTGTTCATTTTGTCAAAGGAGTAAAAATGTTTGTCAAAAACGTTCTTCTTATAATCCTAAAACAGGAAATGGGATGTTAAAGGCTTTTCAAAATAATGTACACGAAAAAGAATTTGAAACTGATATTAAGAAGACATGTCCGAGTCCCTAGAATAAGAAAAGTATTGGTTATTATTATTATTATTATTGAAAAATGTCTGTCAACCACTTTTTTTAATGCCTTTTTGTCAGCGATTACTATGACTAAGATAAGAAGTTGATGAGCTAAAAACAGATCTTTGATGATTAGAGCTATGATTAAATGCAGTATTTGACAGAGGCTCCCTCACACCAGAGGGCTTATCCATACATATCTGATCCTCCTAGGACAGGAGATGACAAACAAGACATAAGGAGCTTTACAAAATAATGTAAAGAAAAAAATACTATTATATTTTTATCTTCTAAATTAGTCTTTGGAAGTGTTCATTTTGTCAAAGGAGTAAACATGTTTGTCACCACTTTTCTTATCATCCTAAAGCAGGAAATAGGATATAAGATTCAGAATACTTTACTAATACCCAAGAGGCAGTTCATATTAATAATCGATCCCGTCCATGTAAATAAAATAAATAAATACATAACTCACATCAACATGGTTGTGACTAAGTAGCCTGATAGCTGAAAGAATAAAACATTTGCATATCGTTTTTTTTTCATGCAGGTACAAAGTAGTACCATTTAGTAGGGACTCATTCATTTGTTCACATGCATTTTGCACCTGTGTGAAAAGTACTTTTTAACTGTGTGTTTAAAAAAGTGTGATATACATAAAGATTTACTTACTCAATTACATATAAATTAGGTAAACACACACACCGAGACACCCACACATGCACACACACACACACACACACCGAGACACACACACGCACGCACGCACACACACACACACACACACACACAGAAACCTACATGATAGGCATCAAGGCGCATCCTCTTTGCTGCGTTGCGGTGTTCGCTCTCGCAGGCAGCAGCCAGAATGTTCTCAGCCATGGCCGAGGTGAGGTGAGGGGGGTCGGACGCGTCTACACACAAAACAAGAGAAAAACATGATTATTAGAAAACATAATCCAGTTAATAACAGCGACAGGCCGTTATATCATTATGTATGCGATATTCCTCGCATACTCGCCACATGTCAAAGTGTCCCTGGCAAGACACTGAACCCAAATTGTCCCGATGATTCAGAAAGCGCCTTGCATGGCAGCTACTGCCATCGGTGTTTGAGTGTGTGTATGAAATGTAAAAATATGTAAAGCGCCTTGTGACCCTGTCTGTGAAGGGCGCTATATAAATAAAGCTTACTTACTTACTTACTTACTTACTTACTTACTTACTTACTTACTTACTTACTTACTTACTTACTTACTTACTTACTTACTTACTTACTTACTTACTTACTTACTTACTTACTTACTTACTTACTTACTTACTTTACTTACTTACTTACTATAAGGAGAAATCATCAACAAAACATCTTCAGCCATTAGTGAAATGAGGCAGACATTGGATACGTGTGCAATATGGACTGTGTATTAAGTCATAGTGTAGCATCAGGCTTCACCACTCGGGGGCAGTAGAGACATTCAGGTGACTGGCTCTTCTGTAAGGCACTGCAGGTGAACAGGGTAACACATGTTTAACTTAAACCTGCAGTGTGTAGAATTTTCGGTTTTATTTCCTAGCAGATTTTGTAGAAAGTAATTATAATATCCATAAGTACGTTTAATTTAGTGCATAATAGCTGATTTTTTAAAAATTTTATATTCCCTTATTATATGTCCATATTTCTGCATATTTTGGACCAAGGCCTAGTGCCGCCATCTTGAAAGTGTCATAGTTGGAATGTCATCAGGTGCATTGTTTAAAATTTAGAATTGTTCTTGTCCTTGAAGGCACTGAAAGCTTCTGTTATTATTCTAAAGGGTTGGGGTTACCCAGGGAGCGTTGCATTCTAGAACTTTGTTTAACTTTCTTGATGATGTCATATTACACACTGCACCTTTAAAGATATAATCATTAAACTTTCCATTTGATTTCTTACCTTAAAATAATTTTTTTTTTTATTTTTTTATATCTAATATTGACATGAAAATAGGGAGTGATTAATTTTTTTTTTTTTTTTTTACTACATATTTGTGTCCAAGTTTTTACAGTACAGATTTTAGCTACAGCCTTTTTTAATTATAATGTTTTTTCTTTTAGTTATGTACCAGTCTTAAAAATTATTTTCTGCATGTTTTAAATAACTCAATGTATCATACATCAGACAATTAAAAAATATGAACAAATCCTTCTGTAATAACCTTCGAATAGTGCTGAGAATGATTATGGAAAGTTTAGTTGATGTAAGTGCTTTAGAAGTTGAGATCTCTGGTTCATAGTATTGAAATATATAATTTAATGTTGAGATAATGTCCGTTAAAGATGGTTTATAGGAGAAATAAACAGCAAACAGACAAGGTTTAGTCAAATAAACACCTGAATGTACATGTTGGACCTTTGATTTATACTAGTATGAAAGAAGACATGTTATGGAAGATAAATAGACAAAAATATTGACCAACAAATTGACCAGAATATAGTTGCCAATACTATAAAACATGCCCCTTCTCTTAAAGCATTAACCCTGCGCTCCAATCCCCATACTTCCCTACTATTTAGTATGCCAGAAAAAGATTTAGGATGTCCCAATACAAGCACGTCAATTGTAGTATGCTGAAAATACATAAATGCCCCACTAACTCCAATAGCATTTTGGAGTATTCGTCTTTATTTTAGACATTTCTGGACATAATGAAAAAAAATCTTCCTTATCTGATTTGTTTTTCTTCCTGTGCCCTAAACTCTTCTGTACTTGTATGTATGTAGTAAAGACTAAAACTCTTCTGTACTTTAGTATGTAGTGTAGTAAAAAGACTAAAACTCTTCTGTACTTTAGTATGTAGTGTAGTAAAAAGACTAAAACTCTTCTGTACTTTAGTATGTAGTGTAGTAAAGAGAAAAAGTGATGTGATTTGGAACGCAGGGTTAGTTTAATAGGCATTCTCAACCTTTAACCAGTTAGTGAAGTGTTGACGTTTATATTTAGACTCTCAGCACCTCAGAGTGTCAAGCTGAGCAGATGGGGTGTGCTGACAGCGTGGGCTTCTCTCATTATATATTTGAGTTATTAGTCACACACACACACACCACACACACAGCACACACACACACACATCACCACACGCACACGCACGACACAGACACGCACGCACACAGACACACACATTCCTACCTCACACACCACACACCTACCCACACGCATGCACACAAACACGCACGCAAGCAAACGCACACATGCACACACTACGCATTCAACACACACACACACCCCACACACACTCACATCACACACACACACACATTCACACACACATCTCTCTCTCTCCACACACCCACACACAACACACACACAGACACACACACACACTCCAAACGTGAAGAAATATGTGAGCTTAATAGACGAATATGAAGAACTTAAGTAATTTTTCCATTTTTCCTCGTTCCTATGTTTAGACATTCTGCACCGTGTCACATCTGGTAACTGAAGAACCAGGAGAACGTGTTGTTTCCATAGTTACAACTCATTTACAGACACATTTAAACCGCTGGTTAAGAAAAGATGATAATTGTTTTGTTGCAGTGAATTTGAAAGCTGCTGTATATTCAGTTTGAGATGAATATATAACGATCTGTTAAGGGGTAGGACTAGATAAGTTTTTTACTTCCTCCTACCCCCTTTCGAGCATGTAGAAAGTGTGTCTGTTTTTTTTTTTAAATTCTATTTCTTTTTTTGCTTTTGTTTGTTTTTTATTTATTCATCTATTTTTTTATTGCTCGCATGTTCGAAATAAAGACAATCAATCAATCAATCAATCAATCAATCACAAACGTTAATATGGATTCTAGAAGTTGGAGAGCTGGAGAGAAATTCAGTAAGGCAGGTTATTTTAGTGAAATAAATGTTATAAAATAGAATAATTGTATTATATGAACTGTATGTAAAATATTAACTTTAACTGTGCTGCTGCCTGTCTTGGCCAGGACGCTCTTGTAAAATAGATGTTTTTTTTGTTGTTTTTTTACTTTTATTTTAGTGGTTTTATAGTTTTCACATATGGACAAAAAAAAAAAAAAACAGAATAAGTAAACACATACAATACATACATACACAACACCCACCCCCCTCTCCCCTCCCCCCTCCCTCACATAAACAGACAAGGAATACAGAAAAAAAAGTGAAATAAATAACTAAGACAAAATGATTGAGAAAATAAGCTATAAGTACACAAGAAACAAAACAAAGCTAAAACTAAAACAAAAACAAGTAAAATAGATGTTTAATCTCAATGAGACTAATAATTAGTACGCGGATGAATTTAGCAAAATGCAAAGATATTAAACTAACTGAAGCCAAGAGTAGCCGTAGAAAAACACAGTGTTTTCAGCTTGTGGCTAGGGTAAGTGGGTTTTTTTTTACGTGGCAATTTTTGAAAAATAAATATTGCGATGCACGCCCACCTGCCTGCACGCGCACACACACACACACACACACACACACACACACACACTCCCCCCCACACACACACACACACTTCCTCCATGCTGTTTTTCTTCATGCATCTGCAGGACTTGAGGTAGGTGGCACACGCACAGACAGACAGACAGACAGACACACACAGACACACACACACACACACAGACAGACACAGACAGACACACACTCCCCCACACAGACAGACAGACACACACTCCCCCAGACAGACAGACAGACAGACAGACAGACAGACAGACAGACAGACAGACAGACAGACAGACAGACAGACAGACAGACAGACAGACAGACAGACAGGTTACCTCCATGCCGCTCTTCTTCATGCGTCTGCAGGACTTGAGGTAGGTGCGTATGCGTTTGCGGGCGCGCTGCTGCAGCTCGGGGAACTGGCGGCTGCAGGACTCGATGATGGCCTGGATCTTCTCCTTCGGCTGCTTGGAGATCGGAACCATCCTGTCCAAGTTCTCATCCACGAAGAGACGCACAAACATCTGGAGGGGGGGGGGGGGGAGACAATAGGGATGTTAGTGTGTGTGTGTGTGTGTGTGTGTGTGTGTGTGTGTGTGTGTGTGTGTGTGTGTGTGTGTGTGTGTGTGTGTGTGTGTGTGTGTGTGCTTGTCTCCCTCACATTGAAGGCCTTCAGTGTGTGTG
>CM047511.1:31429395-31431895 GCA_026122265.1 Ammodytes dubius | reverse complement strand
TCATGTTAACTTTGACCAATCTCTAACTGATGGAACTTCTTTTTTATCACATAACAATTTTGTGAGAAAAAAAAATTGGTATGTAAACAAAGGGGCCCACCGTAGCTAGCAACATGTTCGTTTACAGAGCCTAGGCTGTGTATTAACACCAGCTTTTTTTCTCCAGCTCACACACAGTACAGACAGGTAGCGGATCATGAGGAGATATTCAGTGATTTTGACAACCAGTGATTTTGACAACAAGCGTTCTCCAGAATCACTGACTCCACCTTTAAATGTGTGTTGTCTTGTGGGCGCTGACTTGAAAACAATAATATTACATTAAATGTCATTTATCAGACGCTTTTATCCAAAGCGACTTACAACTGGAGCACACATTCATACAGCGATAGCAGCAGCTAGCTACCACGCAGGGTGCAAGCTAACTATCAGGAGACATTTTAGGGTTCAGTGTCTCTTTGCCCAGGGACACTTGGACATGTGGCGGGGAGACGGGGGATCCAACCATCGACCCCGATAACACAGTGAGGGGTTCAAATGTCCACACAAACACACACACACACACACACACACACACACACTTAAGCCATTGTTTAACTGGGCTAAAGTAAAGTTAATTAACCTGCTCATAAGACAGTTAACATCCTGGAAGGCCCACATTAATCATTATCATCGTTATCAACCTCATACAGACCAGAGTTAACACACAGGAGCAGCCATGTGAACGACAAGCAAAAGCACAATAGACACACACACGCTAAAACACACACACACACACAACACAAACACACACACAGACGCATGAAGACACGCAGGAAGAAACACATGCACACACACACACACACATGAACACACACACGTAGACACACACACACACACACACACACACATGAATACACACACAGACACACACACACACACACACATGAATACACACACAGACACACACACACACACACACACACACACACACACACACACACACACACACACACACACACACACCCCAGCTGTAGAGTGGGTCATTTATATATACGTACAATTATGCACGACTATGAATCCAACCAAAACAAAGCCTCTCTCTTCTGCTCTAGTATCCTTCATCTCTTAGTATCTAGTCTGTGTGGCTTCTCAGCTATCTATCTATCTATCTATCTGTCTGTCTATCTATCTATCTATCTATCTATCTATCTATCTATCTATCTATCTATCTATCTATCTATCTATCTATCTATCTATCTATCTATCTATCTATCTATCTATCTATCTATCTATCTATCTAGTATCCTTCATCTCTTATTCTCTAGTCTGTGTGGCTTCTCAGCTTAAAGCAACAGTGACATTCATTTAAAGCTAAAGTGCGTAACTTTTTTATATAAATAAATGTTGTTTGGCTCTGACCCCCTCCGAAGTGTGGTAACTTGAGAGGGGATATGCGAAAAGACTAATTTCAATGTGCCTCGTGTACAACTGACAAATAAAGATAACTTAACTTAACTTAACTTAATTCAAGCCATCGCCAAAAGAGTTGACACAAAGTTGATTAAGCCTATTATCAGCTCCACAAAACTCTCTCTGTATTCCTCTGGCAGCGTTTACAAACTGGTGTCCCCCCCTCTCTCCCCCTCCCCCTCCCCTGACACTGGTGCAGGAGCTCAGAAAAATCCCCAAGAAGAGCCCAAGAAATGTTTCAGTTGTTGATTCTACTGCTAAGAAAAAAACCTGGACGTACAGCAGAAGGTATAAAAACAGGCGGACACAGGTTGCGACTAATGCCGCTCCTCCTGCGTCGTGCTTGGTGCATGCGAGAGTGTGACAGTGTTTACGTCATTTCGCTTGAGCCAACCCCCCAAGACTACCGATAATATCAAACATGTTTAATAATGTCGGAACGTGGGGGCGCCTTTAGCTCAGTTGGTAAGGCGTCCCCCTCCCGGGCCGGGCCCAGCAGCAGACCCGGGTTCGATTCCCATCCGCAGTCGTTCTCTGCATGTCACTCCCCTCTCTGCCCCATTTCAACTCTGTCTCTCTGCACTATCAATAAAGCATAAAAATGCCCAAAAAAATATCTTAAAAAAAAAATAATAATAATAATGTCGGAACGTCAAGACGGGAAGAAGACTGGCTGAAATCGGGTCAGAAGACCACCATACACCAAACGACTGACATTACGTGCGCGCGCCACAACTCCACTCCACGACTTCTGTGATTTCAGTCCGACATTGGAAGATTGTCTGCGACTGTCAAATCCCGTGAAATGTCATGTAGTGTAAGCATTAGCATTAGTAAAAAAAATAAAATAAAATGCATTGTTTTGAATTGAGTCATAATGCTATAAGGTGCAGGGCTTTCTCTGTGTGTTCTATGTTTGTCTGTCTGTCTGTGTGTCTATCTGTCTGTCTGTCTGTGTGTCTATCTGTCTGTCTGTCTGTCTGTCTGTCTCCATGTCTGTCTGTGTGTGTGTCTGTCTGTCTGTCTGTCTGTGTGTCTATCTGTCTGT
>CM047511.1:31414395-31419395 GCA_026122265.1 Ammodytes dubius | reverse complement strand
GTGTGTGTGTTGTGTGTGTGTGTGTGTGTGTGTGTGTGTGTGTGTGTGTGTGTGTGTGTGTGTGTATCAAAGTCATCCTAGCCCTGCCCTACTTTCCCCTTCTGCACCGCTCCAACACATTAGACCATGTGGGCCACTGGCCTACAGCACCGACGTGAGTGTGTGTGTGTGTGTTAACTGAGTATACATACTTTATATAGACGTGTGTGTGTGTGTGTGTGTGTGTGTGTGTGTGTGTGTGTGTGTGTATGTGTGTGTGTGTGTGTGGGGTTGTGTGTGTGGTTGTGTGTGTGAGAGAGTGAGCGAGTGAACGAGCGAGTGTGTGTGTGTGTCTGCGTGGTTGTGTGTGAGCGAGTGAGCGATGTGGTTGTGTGTGTGTGTGTGTGTGTGAGCGATGTGGTTGTGTGTGTGCGTGTGCGTGTGTGTGTGTGATGCAGTGAGGTAAACCCTGCTCTACTCATCACATATTCCCTCTCTGTCTACTCATCCGTCTCTCCTCTGTTTACATGTTATAGTGAAGTCAGCCTGTCTGTGTGAATACTAGGGCTGGGTATTGTTTAAAAAGAATGTCCGGGCGCCCTTAGCTCAGTTGGTAGGGCGTCCCCCCCCCCATGGGCCTCGGCCAGCAGCGGACCCGGGTTCGATTCCAGCCCGTGGTCGTTCTCTGCATGTCACTCCCCCTCTCTGCCCCATTTCACCTCTGTCTCTACACTATCAATAAAGCATAAAAATGCCAAAAAAATATCTTAAAAATTAAAAAAAAATTAAAATAAAAATCCATATTATCCTACGAATAAACGCTCATATCAATACAGATGCCAACACCTTACATACCGAATCCTTATCAATACTTTTTGTTGATAGCAATTTCACAAAATTCCGTTTTAATAAGATGACATTTACCCTGCGTTCCAGTCCCCATACTTCCCTACTAGTTAGTATGCCAGAAAGAGATTTAGGATGTCCCAATACATGCACGTCAATTGTAGTATGCTGAAAATACATAAATGCCCCACTAACTCCAATAGCATTTTGGAGGATTCGTCTTTATTCTTGACATTTCTCGACATAATGAAAACAAAATCTTCCTTATCTGATTTTCTGATTTTTCTCTCCTGTCTGTGGCCCTAAAACTCTTCTGTACTTTAGTATGTAGTGTAGTAAAAAGACTAAAACTCTTCTGTGCTTTAGTATGTAGTGTAGTAAAAAGACTAAAACTCTTCTGTACTTTAGTATGTAGTGTAGTAAAAAGACTAAAACTCTTCTGGACTTTAGTATGTAGTGTAGTAGAAAGACTAAAACTCTTCTGTACTTTAGTATGGAGTGTAGTAAAAAGAAAAAGTATGTGATTTGGAACGCAGGGTTTAAAAAAAATGCAGTTTCCTTGTCCCCACCATTACAGAAATAATTAGTTTTTTCCATAATCTTCAATTTGGGCGAAAGTTTTCAACGATCTCTTGTTTTAATGTGCGGTTGTGATGTATAATTGCATGTGGAAAAACTGGGCAAACCGCATATAAAAAGATACAGTTATCAAAATGCCTGTGTAGCTGTGGATATAGTGTTAAGGTAAGATTAATCCCTTATCATTCAACTCTCAGTAAGATATGAAATCTGGTGGTCTGCTATTGATAAGGAAATGGAGGAGATAAAATTTTCGCTACAATATTCTTTTCTTCATTCGTTTGTACAGTGTGGATATATGTAGGGATTAGCAGTCGGCATTTCTCCGTATTTCAAGATAAGTCTGTGTGTGTGTGGTGTGTGTGTGTGTGTGTGTGTGTGTGTGTGTGTGTGTGTGTGTGTGTGTGTGTGTGTGTGTGTGTGTGTGTGTGTGTGTGTGTGTGTGTGTGTGTGTGTGTGCGTGTGTGTGTGTGTGTGTGTGTGTACGTGTGTGTATAAAAGAGATGATCCGGGCTTATTGTAAATCGGACACACTGAATAATTCTAAATAATGCCAAGATAGTAATGTAAAAGAATTAAGAAGCAACACGCGTGAAAGCATGTAACATTAACCTAACGCTTTCCATCAGTACATTTCTGTATAGTAGAAAGTGATTTATAAAGATATGTATCTCACATTTTTGTCTATTTATCTTCCATAACATGTCTTCTTTCATACTAGTATAAATCAATGGTCCAACATGTACATTCAGGTGTTTATTTGACTAAACCTTGTCTGTTTGCGTCTGTATATTTCTCCTATACAACCATCTTTAACGGACATTATCTCAACATTAGTTTTTCCTTCAATACTCTGAACCAAAAATCTCAACTTCTAAAGCACTTACATCAACTAAACTTTCCATAATCATTCTCAGCACTATTCTGAAGGTTTTTACAGAAGGATTCGTTCATATGTTGTTCATTGTCTGATTTATGAGACATTTTGTTCTTACAAAGACACACACACACACACACACACACACACACACACACACACACACACACACACACACACACACACACACACACAGACACACACACACACAGACCCACACACACACACACACACACACACACACACACACACACACACACACACACACACCACACACACACACACACACACACACAACCACACACACAGTAGAAAGAAACTAGTTTTCCTGGAGCCTGTGTGATATCTCAATGTCAGCAGATCAATATTTCGCTCTGTCTGTCAGCCGCCATTTTGGCTCTGCTGGTTTCCATGCATTCCAAACGATGTCATCCTCTTACTCCCTAATGTAGAGTCATCGCTGTCTGTCTGTCTGTCTGTCTGTCTGTCTGTCTGTATATCTATCTATCTATCTATCTATCTATCTATCTGTCTGTCTGTCTGTCTATCTATCTATCTATCTATCTATCTATCTATCTATCTATCTATCTTCTATCTATCTATCTATCTATCTTCTATCTGTCTATCTATCTATCTATCTATCTATCTGTCTATCTATCTATCTATCTATCTATCTATCTATCTATCTATCTATCTGTCTATCTATCTATCTATCTATCTATCTATCTATCTATCTATCTGTCTATCTATCTATCTGTCTATCTATCTATCTATCTATCTATCTATCTATCTATCTATCTATCTATCTATCTATCTATCTGTCTATCTATCCATCCATCTATCGTATATTTGCATTTTTCTACAGAACTCCAGGCTCCAGTAAAGGGGGCCTGGCACTCCACTCTGCTGCCCAGTAGAGAGAGCCACTCTGGGGGAAGGTCAGTAGCTCAGAGGTGGTGTGGCATGGATCTCTCTCTCTCTCTCTCTCTCTCTCTCTGTAACTCTCTCTCTCTGTAACTCTCTCTCTCTCTCTCTCTCTCTCTCTCTCTGTAAATCTCTCTCTGTGTCTCTCTCTCTCTCTCTCTGTAAATCTCTCTCTGTGTCTCTCTCTCTCCCTCTCTTTCTGTCTCTCCCTCTCCCTCTCCCTCTCCCTCTTTTTCTGTTTCTCTCTCTCTCCCTCTCTTTCTGTCCATCTCTCTCTCTCTCCTCTCTCTCTCTCTCTCTCTCTCTCTCTCTCTCCCCGTCTCTCTTTTCTAGCTTTTCCAGCTGTACTTGCCCACTCAAAGCGCTTTAAGACACTGCGGTCACATTCACCAATTCACACACACACTCATTCACCAATGGCAGCAGCTACAACACAGGGTGCAAGCTAAACATCGGGAGCGATTTGAGTGTCTTACCCAGGGCCAAAAATCATTATTATGTGAGATGTTTGAACACATTTTTGAGGGCTCAGACATTCTTGAAAGTGAAGGAAACGTGGCACGGGTTGTCAGGAATAGTATGCAGTATATATGACGTTGGTGCATGAACTTTCGTATTAAGATGCATCATCCTCGGAGGCGCCCTTAGATCAGTTGGTAGGGCGTCCCCCCCCATGGGCCTCGGCCAGCAGCAGACCCGGGTTCGATTCCAGCCCGCGGTCGTTCTCTGCATGTCACTCCCCTCTCTGACACATTTCAACTCTGTCTCTACACTATCAATAAAGCATAAAAATGCAAAAAAAAAAAAATCAAAAAAAATAAAAAAAAAGGATGCATCATCCTAATGCACACAAAATGTAGTGTTGTGTTTTCTGTCCACAACCAACACAAAGTCAGCGATTTTGAAAATGTGTCCATATTTGGGGAAGAGACAGTGTAGGGGTCATTTCTAAACACACATACACACACACACACACACACACACACTTTATCACACACACACACTACAATACGAGTGTCGTTAAATGAGACTATAGCAATAGCGAGTGTATCTAACTAGCGACCTCGCCGGGCGCTGGTTTGACTCCAGTCCAAGGTCGGATCCTCCATGACATCAGCTGAATCAATTCACACTGACAGATGGAGTCAAGGTTAGCACACACACACACACACACACACACGCACACGCACGCGCACGCGCACACACACACACACACACCACACACACACACACACACCACACACACACACACACACACACACACACACACACACACACACACACACACACACACACACACACACACACACACACACACACACACACACACACACACACACACACACACACACATCTGCAGTGCTATTGGCATCCACTAGACACCAACATTTCATTTTACAGCCATAGGAAGGACACACATCTACACATCTAGACCAAAGGCTTGCGAGGGAACAAATATCTTTCACATTAGGGGCCCAAGCCCGAGCAGGAGCTGGGACCCCTATTGTTTTTGTAAGGATTCTTATTATAGTCGTCTTCGTCCTATTTTTGGTCTGATATATGGTAAATGGACTTGACTTATATAGCGCCTTCTAGCCAATTTTCTCAGCCCCAAAGCGCTTTACATATCTTACCATATTCACCCATTCATACACACACTCATACACCGATGGCAGTAGCTGCCATGCAAGGCGCTCTCTGAACCATCGGGAGCAGTTTGGGGTTCAGTGTCTCTTTGCTCAGGGACACTTGGACATGTGGCGGGGAGACAGGGGATCGAACCTCCGACCCTGCA
>CM047511.1:31396895-31401895 GCA_026122265.1 Ammodytes dubius | reverse complement strand
CAGAAATATTCAAAAGTTCCTCGTAGCTACTTTAATAAAAAAATCATTTTAGATTGGACGACAGAGAAATGCGTATAGTTGTGTGTGTGTGTGTGTGTGTGTGTGGTTGTGTGTGTGTGTGTGTGTGTGTGTGTGTGTGTGTGTGTGTGTGTGTGTGTGTCTGTGTGTGTCTGTGTGTGTGTGTGTGTGTGTGTGTGTGTGTCTGTGTGTGTGTGTGTGTAACAATACACTTCTTACTTTGGCCTTCAATTCTCTGTAAAGGCATTTGACAAAGGGCTACAGACAAGCTCTCAAGATATGCTGCTAGGTGACAGACAGACACACACACACACACACACACACACAAACAGAGACAAACACAAACAGAGACACACAGACAGACAGACAGACAGACAGGCTTATTGTGTGAGAGAATACTGGAAAGCGTTCAGAGCTAGAACTGAAGAGTGTGAGGACAGACAGAGAGAGAGAGAGAGAGAGAGAGAGAGAGAGAGAGACAGAGAGAGAGAGAGAGAGAGAGAGAGAAGAGAGAGAGACAGAGAGAGAGAGACAGAGACAGAGAGAGAGAGAGAGAGAGAGAGAGAGAGAGAGAGGTGATGGGAGCGAAAAACACTTCCAGATCCACTTTGTGAGAAATACATACGTCTAGTAGAATATAAAAGATGTATGAACACACACACACACACACACACACACACCACACACACACACACACACACACGTATATGTATATGTATATACATTAATATTATATATATATATATATACACACATATACTGTACACACACCAGTGAAAATTACATCTTGAGAAATGAGACTGACTGAATATATAAAAGTCTGTGAAATAAAGAGGTTGAGATGGATAGATGGATAGATGGATAGATGGATAGATGGATAGATAGATAGATGGATAGATAGATAGATAGATAGATAGATAGATAGATAGATAGATACATAGATAGATAGATAGATAGATAGATAGATAGATAGATAGATAGATAGATAGATAGATAGATAGATAGATAGATAGATAGATAGATAGATAGATAGATAGATAGATAGATAGATAGATAGATAGATAGATAGATAGATAGATAGATAGATGTGTGTCTTGAAAACAAATCCAGTGTTAATAAACAGCCTAGGCTCTGTAAACAGCCATGTCAGTAGCTACAGTGGGCCCCTTTGTTTACATACCAGTTCACAGAGCCTAGGGCTGGTATCAACATATTTGAAAGGGCTCTTACTAAAAAACATTTAAATGATTAGGCTATGTAATGGCACAGGGTATATTTGAAGAAAGAAAATGCTTTGAATACATTTTAAAAGTCATGAGCCAAATTACATTGTATACTAATTACTAATTCATAGATAGATAGAGAGAGAGAGAGAGAGAGAGAGAGAGAGAGAGAGAGAGAGAGAGAGAGAGAGAGAGAGAGAGAGAGAGAGAGAGAGAGAGAGAGAGAGAGAGAGAGAGAGAGAGAGAGAGAGAGAGACTCTAATAATGTGTACCTATATGTTCCTATGCACTGTTCTCTGCCCTCCACCCTACACGTCATAATGCTCCAGTCACTTTCTCAATGCCTGGCACGCGCCACCGATTGTTCCTCGTGTGCTGCTTGGTCATCCACCCCACACACACACACACACACACACACACACACACACACACACACACACACACACACCAGAAGGGACGTAAATAAACGCGCACGCGCATCACTCAAGAGCATGTACAGCCGTCTACCACACACACACACACAACACACACACACGCACGAGCACTCGAAGAGAACAATGTGCGACTGTCAGCAGCAGCACACTGGCCTACTGCACTCTGCGTTACACACACACACACACACACACACACACACACACACACACACACACACACACACACACACACACACACACACACACACACACACACACACACACACACACACTGCGTTACACCACCACGCTACTGAATGATAATCACGGTCATAGTTGTCGCAGAACGGAGCGGCCTGTGTGTCTCGTGCTTTAACGAGCTGCGGGCGATGTGTGTTGTGTGCGTTGTGTGTGTGTGTGTGTGTGTTGTGTGTGTGTGTGTGTGTGTGTGTGTGTGTGTGTGTGTGTGTGTGTGTGTGTGTGTGTGTGTGTGTGTGTGTGTGTGTGTGTGTGTGTGTGTGTGTGTGTGTGTGTGTGCGATGACAACACACACACACACACCACCACTACAATAACTTACTAACGCGCTCCAATCAAAAGCAGCTAACCGCGTGCAAAGTGTGTCGTCACAACACAACAGTACAGAATAGCAGTTACATTTTAATTCCATAAAGCGATTAAAAAATCCGCATCGATAACTGATCAGATCAACTGCCAATAGCGATATGATGCAGGCACTGAGCACACACACACGCGCGCACACACACACACACACACACACACACAACGCACCGGCGTGCAGCAGCAGCAAGGAGGGAGAGAGCGAGAGAGAGAGAGGAGAGAGAGAGAGAGAGAAGAGAGAGAGAGAGAGGAGAGAGAGAGAGAGAGAGTGGTTGGAATACAAATAAATAATGAAAGCTGCAGAAAACGCCTTCTTACCTTCACTCGTGCCCGATAACAAACATGGAAGTCGAACCTCCTCGCGCGGCTGTTTCAACGCTTTCCTTTTCAAATATTATTCTCTTTTTTATTCAATTCAACTGATTTGATCTGAATTTATATATTTTTCCGCTGTGTGTGTGTGTGTGTGTGTTTATTCTAAATGGACAACATGAGCGCGCGCCTGTCTGTGTGTGTGAAGGAAGGGAGGCAGTGAGCACACAACAGCAGGACACTCAAGACTGGCGACCGGTGGGGGCGGGGTTACACTGCTTACGTCACAGCGAGAGGGAGGGGGGGAGAGAGGGGGACGGACTGTACACTGGGCTACACTACACGCACGCACGCACGCACGCACAACGCACGCACACACACACACACACACACACACACACACACACACACACACACACACACACACACACACACACACACACCACACACACACACACAGTCAGTCAGGCAGCAGCAGTCAATGGAATCTTAATTTTACAAAATGGAATTTAATGTTTCTATTACTTTGTCCAACACAGTTTTATCAATGTGTTACTTCCATATTGATCATCAGCTGAATCTGGGTGTTTTTGATTTTTGTTTTAGAAATCTTTTATTGAACATGTGAATTAATTAATTAATTAATGAATGAATGAATGAATGAATAATTTATTTCAAATATGCAACAACAATACAATAATAAAAATGCATCAACAGGAGTCAGCCCTAGTGACTCCTGCACTGATAAGGCCGCCAAGCACTCTATAAAAATGCCACAACATATTTGAAAAGGGAAGAAGTAAAAACTTGTTCAATCCCACCCCACTTCTTTAAACAATATTAACAGGTCATATATCAAAATCAAAACTCAAAACTACATGTTTCCTTCAGACTAATTTCTCATGTTCATGATATAAATTCTATGTATCAATGTATGTTAAAATAACACAAACAAAATAAAACTAATAACAGTGAAAAAAAGGGGATCTCAAATAATACAGTAAATGTTCAAAAGGGTTAAAGAGTTAAAAACATAATAATAAAGCTACTTTTTAAGACTAAACAATTAATTAAATTAAAGACGAATTTTACAAACACATAAGTTTTTATAAAAAAAATTGCTTTAAATGAAAATGTCTTGCAGCATTAAAACAAGAGAAATGCACTATAATCTTTCACACACACACACACACACACACACACACACACACCACACACACACACACACAAACACAGTAATGCAGAACAATTGGCCGATCTCTACATCCCTTCTATCGGTCAAACCGCACAAGGCCAGTGACCGAGACATGAACTAACACACACACACACACACACACACACACACACACACACACACACACACACACACACACACACACACACACCTCAGAGACAGCCATCCATCCCTCTCGTCTATCTATCTATCTATCTATCTATCTATCTATCTATCTATCTATCTATCTATCAATCCATCCATCTATATATCTATCTCATCTATTTATCCATCTATCTATCTATCTATCTATCTATCTATCTATCTATCTATCTATCTATCTATCTATCTATCTATCTATCTATCTATCTATCTATCTCATCTATTTATCCATCTATCTATCTATCTATCTATCTATCTATCTATCTATCTATCTATCTATCTATTTATCTATCTATCCATCCATCCATCTATCTATCTATCTATCTATCTATCTATCTATCCATCCATCCATCTATCTTCTATGTAACGCTTTTGACATGGGGTAAAATAATGATAGAAAGAATCCAGTTTGTCACATGAAATGAAATCAATTAATGTTGAAATAATAAAGCCTGGAGACACACTAGACCACAGAATGTATATTGGGTCGGAAGAATGGATTATTTGCAGTGGGATGTGCTCGGAAATTTAAAATAAGCCGAAAAATTACATTGAAATAAAAATGAAAAACTCTCCAAAACAAACAAGAAACTGACCCTGCGTTCCAATCCCCATACTTCCCTACTATTTTAGTATGCCAGAAAAAACAACAACAATCAACAATTCAAGCCTGTCAATTGTAGTATGCTGAAAATACATAAATGCCCCACTAACTCCAATAGCATTTTGGAGTATTCGTCTTTATTCTTGACATTTCTCGACATAATGAAAAAAATAAATCTTCTTTATCTGATTGTTTTCTCTCCTGTCTGTGGCCCTAAAACTATTTCATTTGTGATTTTCAATGAAAACAGTCGCCCCAGTGCATCCTAAATATAGACAGATATTAATAAAACCATATTCTGGCTGCAGGGCGGGGCTGGAGAATATGTTACTGTATGTTTTAATATATTTCTTGACGCTAAGGTTTCATTTCTTTTGCACACTCACTTTAGACAGCAGCACGCAAATACTAATGTTTGTGAGTGAGTGAGTGAG
>CM047511.1:31376895-31386895 GCA_026122265.1 Ammodytes dubius | reverse complement strand
TTCATAGGGGGGCTGATGATTTTGTCCTCAACTATATATGGAAAAAATAAAAAAATTTAAATCTTATAATATTAACTCCATACATTGTCCAAATTCTTAACAATCACCTAATAAACATATTCATATAAAATAGAATAAGCACTAAAATGCAATACCCCCCCCCCCCCCACACACACACACACACACAAACACACACACACACACAACAAACACACACACACACACACACACACACACACTTGTAACAACCTCAAACTAGTGCGTTGCAGTAGGAAATGGGCGTGTACTTTGACTTTTGAAGCTGCTGTCTGACTGACTGGCATTTATTCCTGCTGTCTGCTGGGCCGTTCTTATGACATAATAAGTATTTTGAACCAATCACAGCAGTTCTCTGCCTGAACGTTTTATTACAACAATTACTGTTGTTAGACCCCCCGTGTTGTTGTGAGCACAGAGACGGCTCGGTGCAACTGATAAGAGACAGTGAGCGAACAGCGCTGGCTGCGGCAGCTACGTGACATCGTAGCAGTGGGACACAGTGTAGCCAACTGATTAATTTAATGACGAGGAAAAACACCACACAATAAACAGTGCCGCGCTCACATTTTCGCCAAAACTCTCTTCACTCTAGCCGAGGTGACTACAAACGGCGGAAATGATTCAAACCAGCCGCTTCTTTATTTATTCCCCCCGTGTTGTTGTGAGCGTGTATTTACTACTATCTAGCGTAATCACACAGAGACCGCTCGGTGCAACTGATAGAGACAGTGAGCGAACAGCGCTGGCTGCGGCAGCTACGTGACTATGGGACACAGTGTAACCAACTGATTAATTTATTGACGAGGAAAAACACCACACAATAAACAGAGCTGTGCTCACATTTTCGCCAAAACACAAGACTCTCTTCACTCTTGCCGAGGTGACTACACATGGCGGAAATGATTCTTTCGACCAATCAAATGACGGCAGTGTGTAGCTCCGCCTTTTCGGCACCCTTTCAGGCGGCTAGTACCCCTATGGAGGAGTACTGAGATCGGGAGCGGCTCAGAGCGGTTAGGTGCGCTTAAACCGTACCCTACCCAACAAATGAAAAGCCAAACTACCCGGACCGAACCGCTCCGATCCGACCCGCTCTACTCGGTGGAAACGAAGCATAAGATACACTCAGAGACACTCAGAGACACTCAGAGACACACACACACACACACACACACAGCAGGGTTAGCGTTATACAGAGCTGACGTACCTTGCTGTTGTTCATACACTGCAGTTTCATCTGCTTCATGTAGGTGGTGGTGAGAGGCATGTTGTAGTCTATGGCCTCCAGCAGCAGGGAGCTGGGACGGTCGTTCTCTACAGAGGGGGAAAGGAATATAGTTTAAAATCAAGATCTTTTTATTTGGGTTTTTTTTAATAGAAAAGTGAAAAGTTGTTAATTTGTTACAGACAGGTAGTATGAAAGAATAAATAAAAAAACAAGTTATGGCATTTACATTGAAACAAACAATAAAATAAAAAAAATACCCAAAAATAATCCCTGCCAAGTCACTGCCAGTTCAAAGAGCCTGAAATGAGCCCAAAAAAGGTCCCCATCACCCCATGCTTCCTGAAACCCTGCACTGGACTGCCGAAGCGAGTACCTAATTTTCTCCAGCTTAAGGCAGGACATAACATCTCTCAGCCATTGTGTATGAGTGGGCGGGACAGGTTCCCTCCACCTTAGCAGAATGGCTCGCCAGGCCAGAAAGGAATATATGTTTAAAGGTTCAAACAGCAACAACAAAAAAATTCCACATTAACATTGGTTTTTAAGTCAATATCGAATCTATGTATAAACTGTAATTTGACAAACACAAACACAAACACACACACACACACACACACACGCACAAGCAAGCAATATTGAATCTATATATAACCTGTAATTTGACAAACAAACACACACACACGAGTAAGCACACACACACACACACACACACACACACACACACACACACACACACACACACACACATTTAAAAAACAGCAAAAAAAACATACAAATCAACCCTGTTTTTTAGTTTTTAGCCAATATTGAATAAATAGCCTCATATCATCAACAAAACATTCAAATCTAATATTATTTTTTCAATCAATTTATTCAATTAATAATTCATTGAAGTAAGTTTTCTACTATTTAGATTTCAACATTAATAATGGATGTTTCTAGATCTTTATTTAGTCAGTCCCCTTCTGATGATGCTCTGTGTCACGGTGTCATGTACAAGTCTGAACACAAGAGGGCGCTCTATAGAAGTCTGTCTGCTGGAACCTAAGACAGACAGACAGAGAGACAGACAGACAGACAGACAGACAGACAGACAGACAGACAGACAGACAGACAGACAGACAGACAGACAGACAGACAGACAGACAGACAGACAGACAGACAGACAGACAGACAGACAGACAGACAGACAGATAGACAGATAGACAGATAGACAGATAGATAGATAGATAGATAGATAGATAAGATAGATAAGATAGATAGATAGATAGATAGATAGATAGATAGATAGATAGATAGATAGATAGATAGATAGATAGATAGATAGATAGATAGATAGATAGATAGATAGATAGATAGATAGATAGATAGATAGATAGATAGATAGATAGATAGATGGATAGATAGATGGATAGATAGATGGATAGATAGATAGACAGACAGACAGACAGACAGAGAGACAGACAGATAGACAGAGAGACAGACAGACTGATAGATAGATATAAACTGTTCTGTCTCTCAAACTCTACATCTCAAAACATACTCAGTCATTTATCTAGTGACTGACCTGGTAAAAACAGGGAGGTGTCTAATGTCTGGAGTGTGTAGGGAATGGACATGAATATGGGCCAATGGATCAATAAGGCTCGACGAAATAGACACGGCCATCAGCATTGATTTGTGATTGATAGTCTTTTAGGAGGACAGGAGAAAAGGTGTGTGTGTGTGGGGGGGGGGGGGGGGGTGTGGAGGGGAGGGTGAGTGTGTGTGAGTGAGTGAGTGTGTGTGTGTGTGTGTGTGTGTGTGAGTGTGGGTGAGTGAGTGTGTGTGTGTGTGTGTGTGTGTGTAATATTTGTATGAAGAAAGGACTGTTGCTCTTAAGTACAAACAAAAGAAAAATATATTCTGCTAACCTACAAAGACACCCACACACACACAAACACACACACACACACCCACCCCCAGACAGACACACACACACACACACAACACAGACACACACACCCCCAGACACACACACACACACGCCCACACACACCCCCGCAACACACACAGCCACACAGACACCACCCCCAGACACCACACCACAACACCACACACACAGACACCCACCCCCAACACACAACACCCACCAAACACACACCCAACACACACCCAACCACACACACAACACACACCACACCAGCACACACACACACTCTTCAAATGTAACCAAGGCCCCGGTCCAGGCTGATTAATTGCAATTAATAATTCAGAGCTGAACTTTAGTGGGAGTCACTTCAGCATAGCGATAGAGGTCGGACCTGTGTGTGTTGTGTGTGTGTGTGTGTGTGTGTGTGTGTGTGTGTGTGTGTGTGTGTGTGTGTGTGTGTGTGTGTGTGTGTCTGGGAGAAGGAGCCGCACCCCCATAGGGTAGAGAGGCAATTAGCTGCTCTCTCCTCTCTCATCTCTCTCTCTCTCTCTCTCTCTGTCTGAGTGGCATACAGCGACATCTGAAAACACACACACACACACACACACACAAACTAAGGTGAAGTATGTGTGTGTGTGTGTGTGTGTGTGTGTGTGTGTGTGTGTGTGTGTGTGTGTGTGTGTGTGTGTGTGTGTGTGTGTGTGTGTGTGCGCTGTGTGTGTGTGTGTGTGATTGTTTGGTTAGTTTATTTCATCTCCTAATTCAATTATTTCATTTCTGATCTTTGGAAACCTCAGACTATTTGCATTTGTTTTTTTTTATCTTGCTAGGATTTTGTGTTTCTCTGTTTTATTCTGTCACTCTGTTGTTGTTGTGTTTGTTGTGCACTCGTCGGCGTTGTAAATGAGGGGAACCTCAATGCCTTTCGAGTTTGTATAAATAAAGGTTTTCATTCATTTGTTTCGATTCTTTATTTTATCATCAGTGAAACGTTCCAGCTGCTGCAACAGAAAACAGACAATAACGGTGGTGACCGAATCTTCACCTTTGAAATTTTAATCAAACCGCCCCCAGAGTCACATTCTGCAAGCAACCATCTTTAGATCTTGAGATTATTTTTTATTTTTTTAATTCAATTATTATTATTATCACAAAACCAATTAGACTAGACTAGACTAGTCTAAAATAACAAAGCCACCTGGTTTAAAACAAGAAGAAAATAGTTTGAAAATCAAATCGAATTCGGACCTTAGAATCAAAAAAACAAACCCCCCCCTTTTTTTTATGTATATATTTTGGGCATTTTTATGAGAGACAGAGGTGAAATGGGACAGAGAGGGGAGTGACATGCAGAGAACGACCACAGGCGAAAAAAAAAAAAAAAAAAAAAAAACTTTGATAGATAGATTTGGAGAATTCTTACACATCCCCAGTTGGGTTTAGTTTTTCCGAATTTTTTTTTTTTTTCGTATTCCCTCCTCTCCCCCCATTTCATATTTCTTCTTCTCTCTTTCTTTATATGTCAGGGCACTTTACACGGTGAAAACGTGAGTTTTCCCGTTTTTGGTTTAAAAAAAAAAAAACCCGTTCAGACACAATTTATCTGACATCTTCACCCGTACACAAAGTTTTCAGAGGAAACGGGCCGAAATCGCTGAAGTAGCAGCCATGCCAAGCCAATAGTCAGCAGTGACACAGCCTAGTAGATAGCTCTTCCGGTACAATTTGATGCATAAAACCTTACTGTAACCGAAAATTAATGCCACTAACGTTCATAAAGCGGTTGGTGTAAGGTTGGGGTTACAAATATTGTAAAAGACAAGCTTATTTCACCGCATTGAACTCGGAAAAACAGCAGACTTGCTGATAGTGAAGGGGCTTCGTGAGCGGATACTTTCCTGTTAGGCGTACTTCAGAATAAAAGTCAACTCACGTGTGTCCAGCGAAATGCTATGAATGTTTAGCCAGTGAAATGCTTTTACTGTGAAGCCGTAGCCTTAATGCTCCTTTTGTTGAACAGTAGCCTAACTTAACCGCTGCACGCTGATAGTGTTTTTTTAATGTAGAGAGAGCCGTGTCCCTGGCATATAGAAGTGACACACGTTTATTTAGCTAGAAAAACAGGCAGAGCACAACTCTTTCCCTATTTGCTTGTAGGAGCGATTGGTGGCACGATAACAAATTCATCAGCAACAGCACAACGTCCATGAGCACAATGAATACAGCTCGGTGATCCGCCATTGTTGTTGTTGTTTTCCAACTGGCGCACATGGACCTACAAAGACGGCGCATGCCTATTTATATCCAAACGCAATGCGCATGTGTGAGGGTGGAGCCGTGACGTCAGCGTTATCAGGGGAAATGGTTTCGGTGTTTACAGGAAACCAAAACCGTTAAGTTTTCCAAAAAATCCTCCCTCGGAGGTGATCTCAAAAATCTGCGGTTCATGCCTGCGTTTGCGTTTGCGTTTGCTGTTTTCCTGTAAATGATATAGTGCAACCGCAGAAATTTTTCTGCGTATGCACCGTTTTGCGTGGCCGTGTAAAGTGCCCCTCAGACTTCTCCCCCTGCACCATGTGAGCTGGTTCTCTTTGTTAACAGACAGTAATTAGGCTAATTAAGGAGGGAGAGAGAGGGGGGGAGGAGGGAGGGGGAAAAGGGGATAGAGAGAGGGGGGGAAGAGAGAGGGAGGGGGAGAGAGGGGAGGGGGGGGAGAGGAGAGGGGGGAGAGGGAGGGAGAGAGAGGGGGGGAGAGGGGGAGAGAGAGAGAAGGGGGAGAGAGAGAGAGGGGGGGAGAGGAGGAGAGAGAGGAGGGAGGGAGGAGAGAGGGGGAGGAGGGGGGAGAGGAGAGAGGGGGGGGGAGGGAGGGGGAGAGAGGGGGGGGAAGAGAGAGAGGGAGGAGAGAGAGGGGGATGGGGGGAAGAGAAGAGGGGGGAAGAGGGGGAGAGGGAGAGAGAGGGGGAAGAGAGAGAGGGGGAAGGAGAAGGGGGGGGGGAAGGGTTGGCAGAGGAGCGGATGAGGTAGAATTTAAAGTGATGTCTTAACGCTGGCAGCCGACTGAGGAAAATGGGTTGAAAAAAAATTGTATTACAGTATTACAGTATGTTTAAGCTTCTCAAATAACTAGGCTCTGTAAACTGGTGTGTAAAGAATGGTATGCAAAGGGTATAGCTAGCAACAGGCAAGTTTACAGAGACTAGGCTGTGTATTAACACCGGTTTTTTTTATTCAGCTCACACACAGTACAGACAGGTAGCGGATCATGAGGAGATATTCACTGATTTTTGGAAAAAGTGATTTTGACAACAAGCGTTCTCCAGAATCACTGACTCCACCTTTAAATTGTCTTTCTAGTGATGTTGTTATATTTCCGGTGGGTGTGGTCAGCAGTGAGGTATTAGAGTAAATAAATAAAAAATAAAAGAGATTAATTTTCTTTATAATCGGCTTCATGTTAAATCTTCTGGAAGCCATACATCACTATTATGGCGGATGGTAACATGGGAGAGATTTGCCTTTTTTTTTCTTGGTTGTTTTTTTTATTAATTATTATTATTATTATTATTATTATTATTATTATTATTATTATTATTATTATTATTATTATTATTATTATTATTATTATTATTATTATTAGTATTTATTATTAGTATTATTATTATTATTATTATTATAGTATTATTATTAGTATTATTATTATTTTTTTGTATGTTGTGATGGTGCAGGTGTTTGTTCCATGTGTGCTGTGAAAAAAAAAGTGTCTGTGTGTGTGTCTGTGTGTGTGTGCGTGTGTATGTGTTTGTGCCTGCCTGCGTGCGTTGCGTGCGTGCGTGTGTGCGTGTGTGTGTGTGTGCGTGTGTATGTGTTTGTGCCTGCCTGCCTGTGTGCGTGTGTATGTGTTTGTGCCTGCGTGCGTGCGTGCGTGCGTGCGTGTGTGTGTGTGTGTTGTGTGCGCGTGTGCGTGTGTGTATGTGTGTGTGTGTGTGTGTGTGTGTACCTTTACAGTCCTGTCCTGCTGTGCTGATGTGCATTCTCTTCTGACATTCTCCACAGCTCATCAGGAAGCGAGTGACCGCTTCTCTGGGAAGGAAGGCATAAGTCTCCGCTATCTGAAAACACAAAGAGAGAGAGTTTTTAATTAATACATTTTTTTTAACCTTTATTTCTACAGGTAAATCCCATTGAGACCGAAGACTCTTTTTCAAGGGAGACCTGTTTTCCTTTCCCACGTTACCATTCACACACACATTCATACACCAATAGCAGGCTAACTATCGACATTCACACGAGGCAAGGTGGGTGAAGTGTCTTGCCCAAGGACACAACAACCATGACACAGGTGGCAGGGCGGGGATCGAACCTCCAACCCTTTGATCATCGGCCGACCCGCTCTACCAACTGAGCCACAGTCGCCCCAAATTTATAAAATGTTACTATTATTTCTATATGTACATCTGTATGTTATGACATATTGTTATGTTTTGTTATATGTACCTAGTGTTCTGAATGTTATCTTTTGGTATTATTTGTAATATTGTAACACTTTGGCAACACTGTTTGTTTATCGCAATAGTCATGCCAATAAAGCTTTTTGAATTTGAATTTGAATTCCAGAGAGAGAGCGAGCGAGAAGAGAGAGAGAGAGAGAGAGAGAGAGAGAACAGGAGAGAGAGAGAGAGAGAGAGAGAGAGAGAGAGAGAGAAGAGAGAGAGAGAGAGGGAGAGAGAGGAGAGAGAAAAAGAGAGAGAAACAGAGAGAGAGAGAGAGAGAGGGAGAGGGAGGGGAGAGGAGAGGGAGAGGGAGAGGGAGAGGGAGAGGGAGAGGGAGAGGGAGAGGGAGAGGGAGAGGGAGAGGGAGAGGGAGAGGGGAGGAGGGAGAGGGAGAGGGAGAGGGAGAGGGAGAGGGAGAGGGAGAGGGAGAGGGGAGAGGGAGAGGGAGAGGGAGAGGGAGGAGGGAGAGAGAGAGAGAGAAAGGTATGATAATAATTATATTATAAACTTTATCTAAATTTTACTTTTAAAAACAGAGTGGCAACGTGCAGCAAGATGCAAACATGCAGAATAAATGAGGTTAAAATGAAAAGAACAAAAGATAAGAAATCCCAAAAGGCTGACAGAGCTGTGCAGATGAATTTAGAGGAGGCTGCACTTCCCCCATGTCACCAGCAGAGGGCAGTGTCAGCAGTGAGACAGAACAGCAGAGGAGCATGTATTCTCATTAGTTAAAGACCTACTTCACACGGTGGGAATATGAAGGTGTATTGAACTCTGAGATCCTGTGTAGTATAAATGTGCAAAAAAATTGAATTTGGTTCATCCAAGCCTGAGAAAAGGCAGAAAGAGTGTTTTATGGTCTCACTGTCTTGCACATTTATACTACATAGGATCTCAGAATTCAATACACCTTCATATTCCCACCGGTGAAGTAGGCCTTTAAAGTACTCGTGTACTAACCAGTACATGAGTATTTTTGATTAAGGTTGTATCCAAAAGCTGTTCTGTAAAAACTTTAGACTCTAATATGTTGTAAAAATTAAATAAAGATTTTAACCAACATCGAGATTTCTGGTTCTTGAGATGAAGTGATGAAAAGAAGAAAATGAACACATTGGCAAATTTGCATATTAAGTAGAGCTGCAACGATTAATCGATTATTAAAATAATCGTCAACTATTTTGATAATCGATTAATCGTTCCAAGTAATTTTTTAATAAAAAAAATCCAAATTCTCTGATTTCAGCTTCTCAAATGTGAATATTTTCTGGTTTCTTTAATCCTATTATGACAGTAAACCGAAATATCTGTGTGTTTTGGACATAAATATGCATTTGAGGATGTCAACATGGGCTTTGGAAAATGTATAAATTTTTTGCCATTTTCTGACATTTTACAGGCCAAAACACTAAACGATTAATAATCGATTAATCGAGAAAATAATCGACAGATTAATCGATTTTCAAAATAATCGTTAGTTGCAGCCCTAATATTAAGTAATTTTTTTTGACAAAGTTGTAATAGAAAAAAACACAGTGAGTGAGTGAGTGAGTGTCTGTCTGTCTGTCCCCCCCCCCCCCCTGTACTCACAGCCTTGTAAGTCTTCTTCTGCCCGGCGTGCTTGGGGCTCTTCCCCTCGGCTCCGCTCTCTACGTGCATGGAGAAGATGATGTCGAAGAAATCCTCCACCACAGCCACGCGCTTCAGACAGGAATCCAGGCCAGGGACGCTGTCTACACACTGGGGGGAAGACAGGGGGGGGGTGAGTTCATTTAGAATTAAGAGCACACACACACACACACACACACACACACACACACACAGGGATGCTGTCTACAATCTGGGGGGGGGGGGGGGGGGGGGGGGGCTGTGAGTTCATTTAGAATTAAGAGCACACACACACACACACATATACACACACACACGCACACACACACACGCTCACACACACATATACACACACGGGGACGCTGTCTACACACTGGGGGGGGGGGGGGGGGGCTGTGAGTTCATTTAGAATTAAGAGCACACACACACACACACACACACACACACACACACACACACACACACACACACAGGGATGCTGTCTACAATCTGGGGGGGGGGGGGGGGCTGTGAGTTCATTTAGAATTAAGAGCACTCACACACACACACACACACATTTCATTTCATACGGAGGCTCCGTCGATGTGACGTCACTTCAGGTGCGCACCGGATTGTGGGTCAGAATCGCCCCAAATAGCATGCTGATTTTTCAACACTAAAAATGTTGGCCGGATCTAGTAGACATCCAGGTCCTTCTAAACATACTTAATCTGGCCACAA
>CM047511.1:31366895-31369395 GCA_026122265.1 Ammodytes dubius | reverse complement strand
ACATCTGACACTTGCACTGATCCACCACACAAAGACAACGACACGGTGTGTGTGTGTGTGTGTGTGTGTGTGTGTGTGTCTGTGTGTGTCTGTCTGTGTGTCTGTGAGAGTCTGTGTGTGTGTGTGTGTGTGTGTGTGTGTGTGTGTGTGTGTGTGTGTGTGTGTGTGTGTGTGTGTTCATGTCCCCCATCCCATCATAATTATCTCTCCTGCCAGCTTTAGTGCAACAGAGGAAATAACGAGAGGAACACCTCACAACATATATTTGAAAATAGACCAAATGATATTTTTAACAAGACCAAAATACAGAGTCACACATTTCAAACAGTGTGTGAGTTGACTGTCAACATGTGACTATTCCATATTATACATTAAATCCCAGTGTGTGATTACAGCAAATGCGCCGATGACCCCTAATGGGAGGGATATACTGTTAGGAAAGACCATTTTAAATTACCTTGTGTAAATTGAAAAAAAAAAAAAAAAAAAAACGTAAACAAATTAATTAAAAAAATTGTATAGAAGGGTGCTCTGGTGGTGTAGTGGATAGAGTGTGTACCATATTGGCTCCGGCCTTTCGTTGCAGTGGTCGCGGGTTCAAATCCAACCCGTGGACCTTTACTCCAGGTCATCCCCCCCCCCCCTCTCTCTCTCTCTCTCTCTCTCTCTCTCTGTCTCCCCATTTCAACTCTGTACTATCTAATAAAGCTTAAAATGCCAAACAAATTATCCTTCAAAAAAATGTGCATGGAAGAAGAAAAAAATTCAACAGCAAATCTTTTGTCTTTTCCTTAAACCCAGAGGTTAAGGGATCCAACCAGGAGTCACAGGCTTTAAGCTACGGTCGTTATCATTCCAAAATGTCTGCTGTCGGACGGGGCAGCCCTCTACACACACACACACACAGTCACACACACACACACTCAGGGACAAGCACACACACTGAGACACACACCCGGGGCACACGAACACACACACACACTCAGGGACAAGCACACACACTGAGACACACACCGAGGCACAAACACACACACAGGAACACACACACACACACCACAGACAGTCACACACACTGAGACACACACCGAGGCACAAACACACACACACACACACACACACACACTGAGACACACACACACACACACACCACAGAGTCACACACACACACAGACAGTCACACACACACACACACATCACAGAGTTAATATTAGTGTCACCATTGTTCCTATGTTATGTGCCCGCTGCTTCACCCATGATCTGGCCCGAACATAACCTCTGGAGCTATGAACAGACACACACACACACACACTGAGACACGCACACACACACACACACACACACACACACACACACACACACACACAGAGACATGCACAACACACACACACACACACACACACACAACACACACACACACACACACGCACACACACACACACACACACACACACACACACACACTGAGACACGCACACACACACACACACACACACACACACACACACACACACACACACACACACACACACACAGAGGCACACAACCACACGAACACAGACAGTCACACACACACAGGAACACAGACACACACACACACACACACACACACACACACACACAACAGGCTTATGATGGGTTAGGGTCAAAGGGAGGGTAGGACACACATACACACACACACACACCAGAGTCCAACCGATTCCTGTCAGTTTAGGGGTCTGATAATGACAGAATAAGGGGCTCTTTCAGATAGCAGAGATCAGTGCGGGCTGATAGAGGGGGCCACCACAATTAAGCTCAGACGATCAGACCCCCTGTGTGTGTGTGTGTGTGTGTGTGTGTGTGTGTGTGTGTGTGTGTGTGTGTGTGTGTGTGTGTGTCTGTGTGTGTGTGTGTCTGTGTGTGTGTGTGTTCTCCTCCTCCTCTCATGATTCTACATTGGGACAAATTGTCTCTGTTGCCGCTAATAAAGGCCACACACACACACACAGACACACAGACACAGACACACACACACACACAGACACACACACACACACACACACACACACACACACACACACACACACACACACACACAGAGGTTTCATTCATTCATCTGTTTTACCTAACCACACACACTTGCCATCCCACTGATAAGAGTGCAGACAGGCCTGGTTGGTTTATTGGGTTAATATCTTTTTAATCAGTTTGCCCATTTGGGTTTTGTTCTAAAGCAGAAGCTACGGTGGCCTTCAAGGACAAGAAGCTATAGTTACTAAAGATGGCATCATCCACCACTGCCTCAAGTCTTTCCACAATATCAAGTGATGAGGTGAAGATGTATTTAGTTATTTATTCTATAGTACTTCTTCTTCTTCTTGGTCTTCCAACAGGTGCATTTCCCCAGGACACCCACTATATATAAAAACGTGTAAGGCTGTTAAATTTGTCCGTTCTGGGCTACTGTAGAAACATGGCGGTGCAACATGGCGGCCTCAGCGCCCCGCTCATATGTAGATAT
>CM047511.1:31354395-31359395 GCA_026122265.1 Ammodytes dubius | reverse complement strand
GACAGACAGCAGACAGACAGACAGACAGACAGACAGACAGACAGACAGACAGACAGACAGACAGACAGACAGACAGACAGACAGGGACAGACAGACAGACAGACAGACAGACAGACAGACAGACAGACAGACACACTAGCTGGTCACACTCTGGTGAATGTCAATAGCTGATTCCCTTGTTCTTGGTTTCATCATAAATTGTCAAGTTGTCAAAAAAAATCGATCTGGTGTCATTGTTTTTTTTTTTTTTCAATTATCAAGTGATTGATCGGTCATGGAAAATTGATTTTAAAAAATGCATAGAGTAGAAGGATTTTTGAGAAAAGTAGTATATAAATTCTGCCAGTCAAAATGATCAAATAAAGATGTGGATGTAAGGCAAGACACTGTAGGCAAAAATATCATTGTTGTTCTTAAAAATATGATGAAAATGCATTATAAAAACCTGTAGCTATATAGTATTTTTTTTTTATTTTTTTTTTTACTTTGGACAAATAAATTTGAATAAATAAATAACTCGGCCTTTATCCACATGCTGATTTTTATGTGTTTTAAATAGTTGACTTGACTTGCAAATAGACCAACGCATAATCAGTTAAATATTGCCAAATGTTGCATAATTATTCAATATTTCTGAAAAAAATAGTAACACAAAAAATAATGGTTTTTCATGATGAAATCTATAAGTTAAATATGTTCTACTATTCACCTGCAGTATGAAAAGCTCTGTTTCTTTGTGTTGGAACAGGTGTTTGCTGTGGCGTGGCACTGAGCCAGGGAAAGTTATGAAGTGACGCACACCACACACACACACACACACACACCAACACCGACACACCCACACACACACACACAGAGTCTCTCGCACATGGCGCACACACAATAACACACACACACACACACACACAGAGTCTCTCGCACATGCGCACACACACACACACACACACACACACTCTCGCACAGGCGCGCGCGCACACCACACACACACAGTCCTTCTCTCTCTCTCTCACACACACACACACACAGTATTTCTCTTCACCACACACCACACACATATCTCTCTCTCTCACAAACCACACACACACACACACACACACAGTATTTATTTAGGCAAATAAGGGGTAGTCCTATAGCCTTGTGGTGACAGACATGCACCACCATGATGGAAATGGGACATGCATGTACGCGCGCGCACCAACACACACACACACACACACACACACACACCATCATGAGAATGAAAGAGGAAGACGCACTAACCGTCGCTGCCTTGATGGGGACATACAGCACCGGTCTATCCGATGACGACCCGTTCTTAGCCGTCCCGACTTGGAATCCCTTTGACTTGACCCAGAATTTAAATTTGGCGTTGATATGGTTACTGTTGCTGCCCTTGTCCTGATGTGGAAACACCCCGTTGTTGTTCTCTTCGTCCCCTGAAGCAAAGTCTGAAGTATTTTATTATATTTACGCCTTGTCACCGTCTTGGTTTTGCCAGAATCTCCATACGTTCTCAAGCACCAGTCCTGAAATTCCCCGAACATCTCCGCTCCCTGCCCCGCCTCTTGGGACGCTGGCACCCGGCTGACGGGACTCCTTGGCTGGGTAGTCTGGTGCGGCTGGTGGCTGGCTGTTGTGGAGGAGGTAGTCACCGTGTCCGACACAATATTAGCTTTCCTTGAAGTCATTTTAAAGCGAATTTCAATTTGTTTTTTGTCTTTAAATGACCCACTTTGTCCCCCGTTCAAAACCGTCCGAAGCTGGGTCGGTTGTTGTGGGCTAGCAAAACCCAAAACACCACCAACGGGACCAACGGCTCCTTTTTTCTTGCCTTTTTCACCTGTTTGAGGGCGAAAATCCTTCAAAATAAAACAAAAATTAACACAAATTCTCCTCTTCGAGCTCTTTAACGACCAGTCCAACCTGTTCAGTCCGTATCCAGTCCTTAGAAAAACAAAAAACAAACCTCGCAACAAAGTCCCGTCCGTTTAAATGTTCCCTTTTTTAAATTAACGTCTCAAAATGAGCCGTTTGGATGGTGGCGTCCTCTCCCCTCAATTCCTTCCTGCTTCAATATTACGCACCAGTGGATATTTTTCTCAAACGAGCGCTCCCTTCACCATTTAGAAGCCAAAATATCCCAATTTTAAGCTCGAAAACCCCCTAGAAAGCTCGTCTGTATGTTACCAGGCTGATATCCGTTTAGAACAATGAGAACAGGGGTAGCTATAGGGACCGGCCGGGTGTAGATTGGAGTCAGTCAGACACACCTGTTAGAGAAGCCCTGTCCCGTGCGGCGATGTCAGTCGGTCACAGCCGCCCCCTTTTTCTCTATACCGCCTCCCCTTCCTCCTTTGAGAGACAGATACGAAGGGAAATAGAGAAAATAGGCGAAAATATTCACTATCTATCGCCTAGAATCCTGATTTTTGAACCCCTCAAAAAATGACCTATTTTACCGATATGAGCGGAAGGCTTTGTGCGCTCGCTTTGCAGAAAGATTGACGTTTTGGTTTGCTCATTGACAGCGCTGTATATTTCATTGTTTTACCATCACTTCTGTCATTAGCCTACGGGGTGTGTGTGTGTGTGTGTGTGTGTGTGTGTGTGTGTGTGTGTGTGTGTGTGTGTGTGTGTGTGTGTGTGTGTGTTGTGTGTGTGTGTGTGTGTCGCGTGTGTGCGCGCGTGTGTGTGTGCGCGTGTCCCTCCCTCCCTCGTTTAACTCGGACTGATGTGATGGGAGATTCTAACCGGACACCTGTTTGAATCCGGGTTTGTCTCGCACCCTTTTTAAAGCACAATAACGCAACGCCTAATGTCCTCCCAACTCAAATAAACGACTAGGTGGTGATATAAAAGCCTATCTAGAATACGGGACATGCACGAGGCTGTGTCTCGAGCGCCAGAAAAAGCAGGAAATGTCCAAAACAGACGGTCCCGTGGATGGCAAAGGGGTGTGAACGATGGACCGGTTATGAACACACACTCCAGTGAGAATAGCCTGCAATGAATATGATGTTATCTAATTTTAATTTATAGATATCATCATGAAACTTTGCCAGTTGATTACTGACATTAAAAAAAAAGAAAAAATTGTATTACAGTTGTTTCAGAAACGTCTGAATAAATAGGCCTATGCACACTTTGCAATATCTGACTAATTATACATTTGCATTTGACCAGAAGACTAAAAAATAAAACTTGAAATGTTAATAATAAATAAAAACATTTATTTTTGGCCTTTTTTACACTGAATGTGGAGTTATTTATTGATGGCTCCAATGCCTGTATTTGTATCCTCTTCAGTTAATTAAGTTCTTAAAATCTCACCTATAGATGTCAATAGTCTATGTAGTTAAAATTTGATATCAAATTTTATTTTATTATTTACACTTCAGGAGTTTCAGTAATGAAGACATCTAAAGGTGTAGTCAGTGATTCTGGAGAACGCTTGTTTCTAAATCACTTTATGTCAAAATCAGTGAATATCTCCTCATGGGTGGAGCATACCGGGACACAAACATAGCTAAGTAACCCACTATAGAAATAGTACAGCACACATGTTTAAAACAAGGAAGCTGGAGGGAGGGGGGGGGGGGGGGGGCTGTGGTGTAGTGGTTGGAGCGAGGGTTAGAATCCAGCCCGGGTCGTTCTCTGCATGTCATTCCCTCTCTCTTTTTTTTTTTTTTTTTAAAGATATTTTTAATGCATTATTGATTAGTGTAGATGACAGAGGTGAAATGGGGCAGATTACCTTCTGCTGTACGTCCAGGTTTATTCTTCTAAGCAGTGGAATCATCAACTGAAACCTTTCTTAAGATCTTTTTGGGATTTTTCTGAGCTCCTGCACCAGTGTCAGGGGAGGTGGGGGGGGGGGGGTAGGGGAGAGACACCAGTTTGTAAACGCTGCCATACTGAGAAATACAGAGAGAGTTTTGTGGAGCAGACGAGTGCGCTCCAGGTGTGGATCATAACGTATCATCAGAACCATGACAACTCTCAGTGACACAGTGACAGCCTCCTGGAGCAATACGCTACGACTGTCTCCTCGTGTCAGAGACAGTGAATAGCACAACGGACGCTCACATTCACACACTTTGGGCGACTGTGGCTCAGGTGGTAGAGCGGGTCGGCCGATGATCAAAGGGTTGGAGGTTCGATCCCCGCCCTGCCTCCTGTGTCATAGTTGTTGTGTCCTTGGGCAAGACACTTCACCCACCTTGCCTCGTGTGAATGTCGATAGTTAGCCTGCTATCGGTGTATGAATGTGTGTGTGAATGGTAACGTGGGAAAGGAAAACAGGTCTCCCTTGCAAAAGAGTCTTCGGACTCAATGGGATTTACCTGTAGAAATAAAAGGTTAGACACTTGAATTGAATTGAAAATGGTTTTTTTCGAACAAGTAAAGAAAAAAGAAAAAAAAATAGCAATAATAAACAATAAAATGAAATGATGAAGCAAGTGGACACAGTTACAATCAAGTAATATTTACACATGCACAATGAAAACCACAAATGAAAATAAACTGTCAAAGACTTACTCTTTACTCATTCATCAATGCAGCATCAGAAGAATGTGTCTGCCTACTTTTACTCTTAGATGAGACAAAAGCTTTAAAAAAAAACTAATATTGGGGCGCCCTTAGCTCAGTGGGTAAGGCGTCCCCCCCATATGCCTCGGCCAGCAGCAGACCCGGGTTCGATTCCGCCTGCGGTCGTTCTCTGCATGTCACTCCCCTCTCTGCCCCATTTCAACTCTGTCTCTACACTATCAATAAAGTGAATAAAATATTGACTTTTGAACACTTCAGAAAGTGAAAACATTAGTATTACTTTGTTTGTCAAAAGAAAATGTCACAATGAATATTATGTTTTCTTCTCATTATTCGTGATCTGTATGTGTGTGTGTGTGTGTATTGTATGTGGTGTGTGTGTGTGTGTGTGTGTGTGTGTGTGTGTGTGTGTGTGTGTGCGCTTTTGACACCCTTTGATCTCAACCTGT
>CM047511.1:31301895-31349395 GCA_026122265.1 Ammodytes dubius | reverse complement strand
ACACTGTCTCATAAAGTAAAAATGCCAAAAAATTATCTTAAAAAAAAAAACGAAAAAAAAGTGTGTGTGTTAGCATAACAAAATAAGCAAGAAACATTCCATTTAAAAAAAATTTAAAAATAAAAAAAATGCACCTCCGGACGTCATTTTGCCTTTTTTTTTTTTTTTTGCATATTTCTTGCTTTATTTCATTCATTCATTTTTCATTTCCTTTATTTAACCTCGAAAGATCAATTGAGGGGTGACCTCTCTTTTACAATGACGTCGAGTTTTGTACAGATACACAATATACAATGAGAATACATAACAAGTTTACACACACACACACACACACACACACACACACACACACACACACACACACACACACACACACACACACACACACACACACACACAGACAACAACAATTTAAAACATTCAGATCAATTGAATGAAAGAGTCAATAGCCTAATTAAAACAGTTCTGGAATCTAACCCGGGTCTGCTGTGAAGAGGACTGAGCCTCTATTGGGGGGGGGGGGGCTCTATAACCACTACACACCACAAGCACACCTGCCTTCATTTACTCAGTCTTATAACTCTTTCTTTCTAAATATAAAAACATTGTTCTCTAAGTTGTTTATTTCCTCAGAGACAAGCAGACAAACCACAACCATCTGGTTATGATCAGATAGCAGACACACACACACACACACACACACACACACACACACACACACACACACACACACACACACACACATTACAACACACACACACGTAGAAGTTGATTTGTGTGTCTATGCGTGGTACACAGCTTAGACAACAACACACACACATTACACACACACACACACACACACACACACACATTACAACACACACACATTACAACACACACACACTACAACACACACACACACACACACACACACACACACACACACACACACACACACACACACACACACACACACACACATTACAACACACATTGGGTTTGGCTACAAAAGCTACACATCAATTAGAAAAATATCTCTAAAACAAAACAAAAAAACCATGAAATTCCCTTGAGAATAGTCGGTTTTCCTGAGGAAATAAATCAAGAAATATTCATGTTTACAGTATTTTTCAACTCCAAAATCACCTGTTACAGTAGATATGTTTTCTTCAGTTAGAGCGTAAAAAAACACACACACACACATACAAACAACACACACACACACACACACGCACCTTCCCCACATACATTAATGAGCGGCCTTGTGTAAAGCATGTTTATCCAGCGTAGGGATTCTGCAGCCCACCGCCGGTGATGCGTGACCTCGAACGATTTCCCTGTGTCCGCTGTCAACACACACACGCCTCATACACTGTGTGTGTGTGTGTGTGTGTGTGTGTGTGTGTGTGTGTGTGTGTGTGGTGTGTGTGTGTGTGTATCCTATGATACACAAGGCACACAAGCACATATTAAACTGTATTAGTATGCCCAAAGTAAACTGCATTGTTAGTTTGAAGAAAAACAAACATACCATCTGTTTTTTTTTCAGTTTGGGTCAATACTTATAGATTTGTATATTCCCAGAAATCTCGGATGTGGCAGCAGAATGTTAATGACCAGTGAGACTATACGGCCTTGTTTTAAAATTTGAATTTAATTGAACTTGCTGGTTCATTTCCACCTTGGCTCAATCCCTGAGTTCTAAATGGAAAACTCTTTAAATGTTGCTGACAATGAGATGAGCCCCTTTCGCTTTGATATCTGGCTCATAGAGTTGAAACTCGAAAAATTAGAATATCGTGCAAAAGTTCATTTATTTCAGTAATTCAACTTAAAAGGTGAAACTAATATATTATATAGACTCATTACATGCAAAGTGAGATATTTCAAGCCTTCTTTGTTATAATTTTGATTAATATGGTTTACAGCTTATGAGAACCCCAAAATGCAAATTCTCAGAAAATTTTAATATCACATAAAATCAATGAACAAGGTATTTTCAATACAGAAATGTCAGCCCTATATAAAGTATAATCATGCATATGTACTCAGTACTTGGTTTGGGCCCATTTTGCATGAATTCTTGCCTCAATTCCGATTAAATTTCCATGAAATTCTAATTATATGAGTTTCACCTGTAGAGTTCTCTAATACTTTATTCATGGGGAACATTTCTTATGAGATTTCAGGGAAAGCAGAGAACTTTAAACAGATATGTCAGCCTTTCCTGGACTATATAACAGTACTGAAGGGACCTACATGACACCTCGTTGACTTTTTATTTTCTGCTTAACATTTACCTATAGTTTAAACCATGTCCTTAGAAACCTGTAAAGTAGAGTAGTTGTTAATTTTAGGTTGTCTTTTTTTTTGTGTTCACTTTTTGAGTTGTTTGTGTATGTGTTAGCATACAGTATGCTACAATTGGGACATACTTTTAGGTATTTATTTCATCCTAACATGGCTACTTAAACTTGGCCTGTTGCTTATATATCCGTCTCATTGCTGGTGGTTTTCACTGGGAGGCTCAGTCCATGTGATGTGTAACTTCTGCTGCAGTGGATTGTGGGTCAGAACCTCCATAAAGCTGCTAGTTTGAACACTAAAAAATCACCACCAGATGCAGTAGGACATCTGGGTATTTTTCAGCATACTGCATCTGACATCATGTATAGGGACAAACTAAATATTGTTCAACCATAGTAAATAGGAGGGAAGTATGGGGATTGGAACACAACCGATGTATCTTCCCATCTGGTGCGAACCAAGGAAGCAAACTTTAAGCAGACTATAACCTCCCTCACTGGTTAAATAAAGGAAAGTATGCTGACCTCAACAGTTTTAATTACATCTCCTTAAAGGTGCTCCGAGGAACTTTAAGCTTGTGTTAATTCTAGCGCCCCCCCCTTTGGACAAAAGCAGTAGTGTTTTTACAACACCAGCTTTTATTCCTGGGTGAGCGTATACCCATGACAAAGGCATAAAGAAAAACTATATAAAAATAGCATTCTTTGCACTGATGGTCTTGTTTGCTGTTACATGTAATTTATGAACATCAGAGGAAAAATTAGACTGTTTCAGAAATATTTCAAATGTAATCTCTCATATTTGATTGGAGTAAAGGGGCCAAAACTACAGTCATTTCAGCAGCAGCACCAAGATTAAAAAATGTATTTCTCAAATTGCCTTTATATTTCCAATTAGTCCAAAGTTGATTACATGTTATAAGTGTTAGCATTGAGGTCAAACTTACTACAATGACTATTTTATTAAGAACGTTTTTTAATATTCAGCAGGAATTTTAAACTCCCCTCTATAAATGAACCATGACCTCTCGATATATTAAGTAAGACCTCGGTAATAAATCAGAATATAATTAATATAATATAATTAAATTTTATACACTTGACAAAGGGAGAATATATGGCAGTGGTGTTGTATGGAATTGCAATATACTTTACAGGTGTTCCTTTTTGTGACCACTGATTGATTTATGATTTATGAAGCAACAATCCAAAATTTCAAACAAATTAACGTAAATATTTTTGGAAGCTTTGGTTAGACAAAACAAAAAAAAATTTTCAAGAAGTCACCTAGATTCCTATTCAAGTAATATTTCGCTTTAATTTTTTACAGGAAGTCTTTGTTCCACTGTACCTACCACTATGTGTGAATGTTATTCTAATTAATCAACAGCTCCCTTAGTGGTGGCAGTAAGTGGGCCCATGTGTGTCCAAATATGTAATTATATAATATCTATGGTCCGAACTTAAAACCTGTTGAGCTTTCACTGATTTTATCTATACTAGAGTTATCGCTTTGCCTTGAGTCTAGTCAGTGGAAAGTGAATAGCTACATAGGTATTACATACAGGAGGAGTGGGGAAGGAATTATGCCAGATGATTATTCCGAATTCAGCTTTTGCTTTTTAATAAAATATCTTCCAGATAACTGTGGCTGTCTTTACTTCATAGGGATATGTATAATACAAAATTAAATAAACATGTACAGGTATATGCTCAGCTCTCCAATATGGAACTATACTTAGCAAGACTTTAGCATATTTCTTAGAATTAATATATGATTTGCATAATTATTTGAAGGATGCCAGCACTTTGTTTTATGCATGAATTGTGCTACAGAAATAAAGGTAATTGTTATCTATTATTATGATTTAGTAAAAGTAGATATACATACTTGTAGCAGCATATAAAAAAATGCATTTTTGTCTAACCGTAAGTCTTTGGGTTTGATTATCTTATCTTGAAAGCTAAACTATTAACACATAATTTGTGTTATGTAACTGTATTAATCAAAAGAAGTAAATGCAATCATTTACACAAACTTTAGCAACTTTTCAGCCTAAACTGTTTTATATTGCCTCAGCCTGGATTCAAACTTGCTTTCCTCTGACAGCCCTCTACAGGTATACATGGCTGGCCGAATCATGAGAGTGCCGAATCCTAACCACTAGACCACCAGGGAAGCTTACAATATGGTGCAGTATCAGAGTTTAAGAAAATAAACATTAATAGCTATGACATACGTTCTCAACTTGAAGAGTTTGTTGCATTTTCGCTAGCTAATGTAAGTAAATACATTTAAATTCATATGTCTGATTAACCGATTTAAATGTGCAGTGATTTGAATGTATTGGCCTAAGTATGTTTTATACGTTTATAATGGCTTTCAAAATCTGTTGTTTTATATGTACGACTGCATGTTGACTGCACCTAGCCTATAGGCCATTTATCTAATTATTCTGACACAAATTTCAGTTTTCAGCTCTCTCTTAATGCACTTTCTAATGTATAATCTTAACGTATTTTGTAAAGCCGAAATAACCCTTATTCATGTAAGTTGTTAGTGTTTTCAAAGTAGGTCTGTCATTGAACCCACTATGATCAAATCATAATCAAATAAATAACAAAGCTCAACTCTCATGATGGAATGTTGTTTATTAATTTTCATGATAATGTTACATTAGATATTACTTTGATTATCATACTACACAATTTTATATTTTGAATTTTTCCCACTGGCACTTTTAATTATCTGTAACGTCTCATTTAATTTCAAACTTATTAACGTGACAATTTATTCAATTTGAGTTATTTTCTTATACAATCATAAGGTCACTGCCCCTTTACCTTTCTAGCCAATGCTTGTAAACCCTGATTGGATAAAATGGCCCAAAAGGGGAGAGGCTGAATTATACTTATGAAGAATTTTTTAACTTATAGTTTACATGACAAATTTTTTACTCATAAAAAAACGATTTTAAAGATCTTCACAAGATAAACCTGATTTAGTTAATGTGGTTAGTAACATCCATTCAAATTTTATTTTTTCTATCTAAACAGTATCCTAAAGAAAGTTGGTTAAAATATGAAATCCTTAAGTGTGGAGTCAGAGATTCTAGAGAATGCTTGTTGTCCAAATAACGTCAAAATCAGTGAATATCTCCTCGCGATCTGCTACCTGTTTTACCATGTGTGCGCTGAATTGACAAAAAGTGAATTTGACAACAAGTGTTCTCCAGAATCTCTAACTCCACCTCTAACTTGGTGATACAAAATAACTCGCCTACAGCGGCAACTCACACCTACTATCAATATCGTCTAACTAATTTTTTTGTTTGTAATTAATCAGTTAAAATATTAAGTGTCAGAAAAGTGATACATTTCCCACAGCCCAAGGAGATACATTTTCATATATTGCATTAATCAACCACACCTCTTAAAACCAAAGATATTAAATTCATGATTATATATGACAAAAACACACACAAAAAAAACATCAAAATCCTCTACACAGTCAGAGATTCTAAAGAATGCTTGTTGTCCAAATAACGTCAAAATCAGTTAATATCTCCTCGCGATCTGCTACCTGTTCCTACCATGTATGCGCTGATTTTGACACAAAGTTTTTTTGTTCTAAGTGTTCTCCAGAATCTCTGACTCAACCTTTAACTTGGTGATATAAAATAAATAACTTGTTACACACATATCACGGCAACTCACGTCTACTATCAATAATGTCTAACTAATTTTTTTGTTTGTAAGTTAATCGGTTAAAATATTTAGTGTCAGAAAAGTGATACATTTCCCACAGCCCAAGGAGATACATTTTCATATATTGCATTAACAAACCACAACTCTTAAAACCAAAGATATTAAATTCATGATTATATATGACAAAAACACACAAAAAAACAATGAAAATCCTCTACACAGTCAGAGATTCTGGAGAATGCTTTTTGTCCAAAAAACGTCAAAATCAGTGAATATCTCCTCGCGATCTGCTACCTGTTTGTACCGTGTGTGCGCTGAATTGACAAAAAGTGAATTTGACAACAATTGTTCTCCAGAATCTCTAACTCCGCCTCTAACTTGGTGATACAAAATAACTCGCCTACAGCGGCAACTCACGTCTACTATCAATATCGTCTAACTAATTTTTTTGTTTGTAAATTTATCAGTTAAAATATTAAGTGTCAGAAAAGTGATACATTTCCCACAGCCCAAGGAGATACATTTTCATATATTGCATTAATCAACCACAACTCTTAAAACCAAAGATATTAAATTCATGATTATATATGACAAAAACACAAAAAAAACATAAAAATCCTCAAAGCAGAGCTGGCCCTGGTCTCTGGGGGCCCATAGAAAATATATTTTTAAATGAACACGAGACAAGAAGGAACTAAAGATTTCCTGAACAACATTTTGAGACGTTGGCACTCCCAGGATTCTGTGGTAAAAACAAAGTTAAACTAAATTAAGTAAAGTCAACTCAGACTTGGAGAAGTGTCTTCACAAGCTTTTCCTGGACAGTTTGCAGCACTGACAGTGAAATCAATGACATTTGGAGTTGGCTGCTTTAAGAAAGTGCTCTAATTGTTTTCATATTGTAGCAGCCATATATTTTGTCCTTACATGAAATGGAATTTACCGTGTCACTACAAATTATTAGGTCTACAAGTTTTGGACATTATGTCAGCTTTAACTCTTATTGGTATTTATATTTAACACAAATTGGTTCAAACTGAATCCTGCTTAGGGCCCCAAAAGTCTAGGGCCGGCTCTGCTTGGAAGATGTTACAGTTACATACGTATAATCACATGAGTAACATGACAGCTTAAGAATAAAACACATAATTATTTTCTATATAACTCAGAAGTTGAATATAGTCTGACACACTACAGCTAGACAACAAAACAGTATATGGACACAATCTTATATTGAAAATAGGGATGCTCCGATCGATCGGCCACCGGTTTAAATCGGCCAATTTTCTCTCCAAATTACTGATCTGCTTTTGAGCCTGTTTGCAAAGGCCGTTCTTTTAATTATTCATAATTTATTTTTATTATTATTTTTTATTCATCTTAAATAATTAAGACAATAAAATAGTTTTTGTTAAGGTCTGCGGCATTATTGTTACTGTAGTGCATCCCATTTAACTGTAACAGTAATCACACATTTGTAGGTTTGTTTTAATCAAAAGAGGTTACCAAATACAAATGTGTCACTTAGCATTTGTTTTATATTGCATAATGAAGTATAATATATTTGATACTGAAAAATATGTGGAGGCCTATTCATGAGTTTAATGAGTGTTTAATAAGGGGCAACCTTAATCTAAGTGACAATGTTATGTAAATTCATCATAAGAGTACAATAATATGTATTAGGCCTTTCTAAGAAGAGACAGCCAATACAATTACTTAGTTATTTACATTTTAAGTAGCAAAGGGTAAACTTTAAAAATCGGTATCGGTATCAGCTCAAAAATCAAGATCGGAGCATCCCTAAAATTTCTATTCTATTAAATCTTAAATGAAGAAAGAAATATTTTCTCATGAAACCAAATATCTTCATATTTTTTAAATTGTCTTCCCTTCCCTTTGATGGTGTTCAAATCTTATCCCTCAGTAAGTTATCTCATCTTGTTTTATCATAAAGCGTCTTTAAGGCAGTTGTCTAAAACGGCCCTAATGATTTATCTGACATATTATAATCACCTGAATGCTGCAGCTCTATTCTGACCCATTACATGAGGACTTTGAGGAATTAAAACAGACAGTGATTCAACATTAAAGCCTCTGGAAACCTGGTCCAAAATAGAAAAAAAAATAATTATTATTATATTAACGTTGGGTGTGTCAATAAGCTTTTACAAAAATCAGATTGAAAATAAATGTTCATAAATATTATAAAATTTGGTTAAAAAAAACTGTTTTACTGTCGAGAATATTTGACAGGACTGTGTGGGCGTGGCCGTATCAAATGGTCTCCATGGCAACAGTCATTGTTTTAATAGAATGTTTGCGCAGAGAACTGTCGTGATTGGTTCTAAATAATATTTGTATTATAAGAACCAGAGCATAAGCCCCCTCATATAAACCGAATTTCTGTCAAATTTATCAAACTTATAGGACAACATCTTGAATTTGGATTGACGGATACGCCTTACTCTTTTCAGACGCTTTACTATCATAAAACTAACTCCCCACATTATAGAGTTAGAAGAAATTAGTGGATTTGGGTTTAGAGGGTTTAAAGCTCATCTTTTTTCTCTTCCTTGGTGAAGAACTTTCCATCCGCCTGCTTCCTGAAGGACACTTTGACGTGTCCCAGCCCCTGATCCTTCAGCCTTTGTTTGACCTGAGACACAAAACTCCTCAGCATTATCACTCACATAGATGAACCTTAATGCTAAATGCACTCTTGTTAAAGGGGGAGTCAGTGATTCTGGAGAACGCTTGTTGTGAAAATCACTTTTTGTCAAAATCAATTAATATCCTCAGAATCCACTACCTGTCCATTGTGTGTTCACCGGAAAGTCTAGGCTCTGTAAATATGTTTACAAAGGTTATGTTAACCCGCCATAGCTAGCAACATGGCGTTTTCTGACAACAAGCTTACTCAAGAATCGCTGACTCCACCTTTAAGTTACAACCTGCAATCCCTGTTTCTGTTTTCTACCTTCACACTGTTTTGTGCTGTTGTAACATGAAATGCTCTTTTTGAAATCAATCATTCTCAATCTTTTTTTAAATTTTCCTTTTAAGAGAAATTTGGTTATTCTGTTTTAATGTAAATAATAATTAAATCAAACATGGTTTACCTGCTCCAAGAGGGCTTCCTTCATCGCTTCGTCATCCAGATTCTCACCGTCTTCTACGCGCAGATGCAATTTGAACACTTGCCTTGTCATCACGGGGGCTTCGGGGGCCAACTCTGCCAGGGACAAAAAACTAGATTCAAAAACTAATTCCTGTAATTCTAAATAACTTTAAAAAATCACGAACAGTTGGAATAATTTTATTTCTAATACCTTTTTACAATAATGTCTAATTCTGCTGTTTTTCCCCTTTTGTATTATACCCTGTCATCTCTTTGATAATATGGCTGTAGTGAAATGTTATTATTGGTTCTGTGTTACAATAATAAGTGTCCCATCAACAGCCGATGGGAACTTTAAACTTCTTAGACAAACCACACGCAGAAATTCACTAAACAGTAAAACTAGAACCAGAATAAATAATAAAAATGGCAATTTAAATGTAGATAGCTATATTTATAATTCCATTTATAATTAGGAATAAGTGTGACTGCCTGTCGTGACATAGCAAAGAAAAAAAAAGAAAAGAAAAGGTTTTTTATATCAATATATTCAGGGGGACTTTTTGAGCATATTTGAAAATAGGGGGTTGTAAATACTGCCTTATTTGCTGTGAAAATGTGGTAATTAGATCGTCCATGTTTTGCACATTTTTAGCGCACACTTATCATCTGCAGCTGATAACCACTGCATGCTTCCAAACAATTTCTGGAAAACTATCCAGACTGCTTAAGTGTATTTTTTATTTGGGACATTTTGATGCTAAAATAAACCTAAATCAAAATGTTATTTGAATAAATGGGTTACCTTCGGTTAGATTGTAGCAAATGAATGGCAAGTTCCCGTTACAGGGGTTGTCCCACCATTTTCCAGAGCGGCTGAAGTCTGCATACACACAATCCTCCCGGCGCGTTTAGAAGGTTCACCCTCATACCAGAACCTAAATGAGGAATTACTTCCGCCAGTCCACTTCCAGGAGTCTCTGAAAAGGCCGATCCAGACTGCTGTTCCTGGAGGTACCAGCTCTTTCACCTTCTCGTTCTCTGCATTGTTTCTCACACTGACCAGGTCTGTGTAGTGTTCTCTGCAGAAGCTCTGAGCCCCAGTCCATGACATACTGCTGCTGGTGAGGTGATATGTGACATTTGACCCTGAAAATAGACCACAGAGAGGCACTGTTATGTAGAGGGACCATAACATACAATTTATTTAAACACATTTTTTCCCTCAGTCTTTCCAAATCAATAACAAACAAAAACTCCCTTAAAATCTACACTCAGTACAGAATATTGTTCTCAGTGAATTCTATTAATTTTGACATTTGACCCTGAAAATAGACCACAGAGAGGCACTGTTATGTAGAGGGACCATAACCTGTCATTTGTTTAAACAAATATTTTCCAGTCTTTCCAAATCAACAAACAAAAGAATCCCTTAAAATACACCGAATACATAAATACATATAATTTTTCTCAATAAATTCTATGTATTTTATAAAACTAAGGTGTAACAATAACAATTAAATAATAACATGTAAAGTTAGTATGTTTCACTGATTAAAACATCATAGGCCGCCGTGTGAAAGAGAAGCAGAGAAGTGGAAGATCAAGAAACTGAACTCATGTGTTATATGTTGTGACTTAATATGCTCACCTTGGACATCACAGCAGACTGCCTTATAGAGTCCACTACATGATGTGTCGCTCCACAGTCCATCATCCTCCATCAGTCCACAGTCTGGTCCACTGCCTATTCCGTTTGGTTCTCCAGTCGACCAGTTTCTAAACTCCATCTCTCCGTGTTTGTAGAAAACTGCTGTTTGCCAGTGACCACATCCAGCTGTACATGTCAGTACGGTGCAGCCCGATCCAGGCAACCTGAAAGCAATATTTGATTGTGTTACTTTAGCCTCAACTGTCACATGAAGCTGAAACAAACGCTTTTCGAGGACAGGAAAGACTTGAGAAAAAATGGTCTGGAGCCTTGAAACTGTTCAAACATATTAACTTTGTTTTCATTAAAATAGACAAAGACATAAGGCATCATCAAAACAGAAGGACACAGATATACCTTAAAAAAAGACCTTTAAAAAACAATAGTTCACAAAGTGCTTTGACATGATAAATAGGAGCAAATACACATAAACATTAAGTCAATAGACATACTGTACATCATTGTGATGGTGAGAAAGAAAAGGGAAGATAGAGCAGCCATTGCAATAAACAAAATGAGATTAAAAGGTGCAAGGATAAAAAGACAAATAGAAAAACAATAAAGAGTCGGCCTCACATGAACGCAACACTATAGAAATGTGTTTTAAGAAGTGATTTAAAAGCACTCACTGATTCAGCAAGATTTATCTCCGTTTTCTGTATTGTATTTGTACATTTGTATTAATTTTCTCTAATCATTAGTTTTTTGTGTGTAAAACTAGATCGTTTGAACTCCAACACTGATTTAAATGAAACCAGTTTAAATGTAAAAGATCACAAGCTAAAAAGGTTGTGAACCAGCAGGGGTTAAATGACATAATCAATCAAAAAAAAGTAAAGGACAAGTACGTCTAAATGTTACTGAAGTACAGTCTATCTACTTTAACTTTACTCAAACATAAACAAAAACAATCTTTGAAATGTCAGAGAGAGAGAGACAAGTGAACTTACATTTCCCCCTGTAACTGTCAGGTTGTTCACGTTGTCCATATCCTCCATGTTGTCTATAGTTGCCAGGTCTGTGTAGTGTTCTCTGCAGTAACTCTGCGCTTCATACCAGGTCTTCCGTCCATTAACATAATGGTACGTACGTCCAGCATGTGACGAGACAGCAAACAGCCCTGTAGAGACAGACATGAATAATGATAAAATGGCAATAATGTCAATAATAAATAACCAAATCATAGGTGGCCTACTTGGCTGTAGGTCTCAGTGTGTTTAGGTTAGATTGGTCATTTGTTCGCCTTCATTAATTTCCAGATTAACATAGTCAGACTCTGTGGCTTTCTACATGTCCACGTTGATGCAGGTTGTTGGTTGAACAGGTGTTATAAAGTTTGAGCTTATTACTTTTGAAGGTTTTATTGCACTCAGCTCAACTTTAATCTTTAGGTTATCTTTCATCACTCTTCTGTGACTGGAGCCTGACCGCGACTCCGTGTGTGTGTGTGTGTGTGTGTGTGTGTGTGTGTGTGTGTGTGTGTGTGTGTGTGTGTGTGTGTGTGTGTGTGGTGTGTGTGTGTGTGTGTGTGTGTGTGTGTGTGTGTGTGTGTGTGTGTGTGTGTGTGTGTGTGTGTGTGTGTGTGTGTGTGTGTGTGTGTGTGTGTGTGTGTGAGTGAGAGAGAGAGAGAGAGAGAGAGAGAGTGTGAGAGAGAGAGAGGGCGAGAGAGAGAAAGGGAGAAGGAGAGAGGGAGGGAGAGAGAGTGTGTGTGAGAGAGAGGGAGAGTGGAGAGAGAGAGAGACAGGGAGAAAGAGAGAGGGAGAGGGACAGAGAGAGTGTGAGAGAAAAGAGAAAGTGTGAGAGGGAGAGAGAGAGAGGGAGAGAGAGTGTGTGTGTATGAGTGTGAGAGAGAGAGAGAGATAGAGAGAGAAAGGGAGAGAGACAGAGAGAGTGTGAGAGAAAAGAGAAAGTGTGAGAGGGAGAGAGAGAGAGGGAGAGAGAGAAAGAGAGAGAGTTTGTGTGTGTGTATGAATGTGAGAGAGAGAAAGGGAGAGGGAGAGGAGTGTGTTGTGTGTGAGTGTGAGAGATAGAGAGTGTGTAAGAGAGAGAGAAAGAGAGTGTGTGAGAGAGAGAGTGTGTAAGAGAGAGGGAAAGAGAGAGAGGGAGAGAGTGTGCAAGAGAGAGAGAGAGAGGGAGAGAGAGAGTGTGTGAGAGAGAGGAGAGAGACAGAGAGTGTGAGAGAAAAAGAGAAAGTGTGAGAGGAAGAGAGAGAGAGGGGGAGAGAGAGTGTGTGTGAGTGTGAGAGAGAGGGGGGAGAAAGAGAGTGTGTGTGTGAGAGAGAGTGTGAAGGAGAGAGGGAGCGACACACACACACACACACGCACACACACACAGGTGCGCACACACACACACACACACACACACACACACACACACACACACACACACACACACACACACGCACACACAGTGAGAAACACAGATGTTATCATAGTTCCTGATATGGACAAAGTGAACCTGTCTGCAGCTCATTACTGTCCTGTCACATGCAGAGAATTTGCATGTTTGTAAAACAGTCTTCCTAGAAATGAAGGCGAGCCACTGAAGGCAAGTCATTCTTTTTTAAAGAACTGGTCAATTTAGCTATTTTTGTCTCCTTACATACTAGTATAAATAAATCAAGTGATCTTCTTTCTATTAACCGAAAACTCAAACAGAGCAAAAGTCTTTAAGGGTATTCTCTCTCTCTCCCTCCCTCTCTCTCTCTCTCTCTCTGTCTCTCTTTCTCTCTCTCTCTCTCTCTCTCTCTCTCTCTCTCTCTCTATCTCTCTCTCTCTCTCTCTCTCTCTCTCTCTCTCTCTCTCTCTCTCTCTCTCTCTCTCTCTCTCTCTCTCTCTATCAAAGTGAATATCACCTGTTACTCCTCCTCTATAGTGAAGCTGTGGGGAGCAACACCCTGCTTGGCACTGAGGCATATTTCCATATCCATGTTTTTCTTTAAACAACATCCCTGCGTTCCAAATCACATACTTTTCTCTTTTACTATACTACATACTAAATCATGCTGGATTCCACATTTCAAAATGTAATGATGTATTAGGGCACCCTGGTATTTTTGGCATACTTCATTTGACATGCATGTATTGGGACATCCTTACTCTTTTTCTGGCATATTAAATAGTATGGGGATAAGTAAGTGTAAGTAAGTTTAATGTCGAAGGGTAATTTTAATGTAGCTGAGCTCATTTGCAGAGACTGGGACTTTGTGTGTGTCCCTCCCCTCCCCCACACAAACACACACAGACACACCCACAAACACCCACACACACACACGCACACACAGGTGAGCACACACACACACACACACACACATAAGTGTGCACACACATACACACACACACCCACACACAGGTGCGGACACACCCACAGTCAGAGAGGTAGAAGAGAACTACACCTGTTACGTTAAAGTGCAAGAAAGTTCAAAAGTAAATAATAAATTAAGCGACTTCAACCCCAACCGTCTGAAAGGCCCCAACGTGAATCTAGAACCAGTGACTAGGATGCTAACGTTAGCTCTGCTGCTAGTCTGATGACAGACATCAGACTAGCATGTAGATCTCAATAAATGGATCGGAGGTGTCTGACTTTACATAGGAGGCAGTGGAAACTGCTTGAAAATAGGATACTTATAAAATGATGTCGTAAAACAAACAGACAAAAAAACTTTTAAGACAGATTGTTGTAAAAAAAATAAAAATTAAATTGTAAAAAGAAACATCTGCCCACAGCAGTAACTTTGGGGAAACATTGATACATTATATTAAAACATTTATAAATATATAAAAGACTTACCTGAAGCCAGGACGATGCTCAGAAGAACCTTCTCCATTGTTGTCTGTTCCCCGTCTGCCCTCTGTCAGTCTGTGACCGTCGATATGAAGCTGCTGGGATGAACCATTGTGCTATATATAACATAATGATGTAAATATGCGTGTTCCTGCACATTCAAATTTAATGCAAAGTGATGATGGGAATTGTTTGCTGCTACCGTACTGAACAGGCTATCGGTCCAGAATGAGCCTCTTTTCTGCCATTTGATTTGATGGAGGTTTTGTTAAGAATTTACACAATGTAAAAGCGGATCTTGGAGAGCGACAATAAAAAACTTGTACTGTTGTCTTTCATAACTGGATGTGTCTATATGGTTATAGGGCCCTTTTTTTAAATACAGTATTCATATTTGTATCTCCCATCTAGAGATCAACAATAATAAACTAATATTAATTACTATGTAATAATCATTCTATGAACGATTTGTAGTTTAAGGGTAACTCCTGGCCCTGTTGGAGTGTGTGTGTGTGTGTGTGTGTGTGTGTGTGTGTGTGTGTGTGTGTGTGTGTGTGTGTGTGTGTGTGTGTGTGTGTGTGTGTGTGTCTTACTGAGTCTCCCGCAGCTCCATCAACCCTCCCTCCTCCCATGTCTCTTTCTAAAAATATATAATATTTCCATATCACACACACACACACACACACACACACACACACACACACACACACACACAAAGAACCAGTGAGGAACACAGATGTTATCATAGTTTCTGATATGGACATAGTGAACCTGTCTACAGCTCATAACTGTCCTGTCACATGCAGAGAATTTGCATGTTTCCAAAACAGTCTTCCTAGGAATGAAGGTGAGGGTCTGAAGGCAAGTCATTATTTCTTTCAAGAAACCGGCCCATTTTGAGATTTTTGTCGTTTTTGCTATTTTTTTTCCTTACATACTAGTATAAATAAATGAAGTGATCTACTTTGTTTGATTCACCAAAATCTCAAACAGAAAAAGCCTTGAAGGGTCTATTACCATAAAGGATGCAGAGCCTGTTCCCATTCCAGGGAATTGTCCAAAAGGGCCCTCTTCAAAGTCAAAGTCACTACAAAATACAAAATAAGATTAGATGAAATAAGCAATATATACAATAAATGATTTTAAATAGTGAAACAGCTAAGGCAACACAAAACAGAGTAGAAAAAGTAAATAATTGAAATGTGCAATATGAGGAATAACTATACAGCCCAGTGTCTGACATAGCAATTTGCTTCAGTGGGCTTTACAATATGTTCAGCATAGGACTCCCTCTGTCCATAAATCTGCGTTTCGGATTAGGAAACACTTCCCCAAAAGTGGAAGTGGAAGACGGCTCAGAAAGAGGGACAGAGGTGGAATCCTTCTCCAAGAACAGACAGGCAGGAAATGGATGTCATGTGAACAGAACAACAAAAATCACAGATTAACAAGTTTCTATAGCAGGGAAGGACACGGGAATACGGCTACGGCTCTTTACATTAACGCAGTTAAGTCACCGTGTGTGCAAACAGATCATTTCCTGTGTGCCTTCACATTAAAAGCATGGTATAAGCCAAATGTGACTTGACTTTTATTTTGAAGCAGATAAGAACAGGAAGTTAGAGCTTCACAGCCCTCTAGTGCTCTAGCTTGAAAGGCAACTGGTCTTTCAGCTGCAGAGCAGTCAACAGAAGCCTATAAACAAAGTTTGAAATAAGCCACGGAAGAACTATTCCCAAAACATTCACAACTACCTATTTAATTATTTTTTTTTTTAAATGCACTTCAGTAAAAGTAGAGCATTAACTTTTCTACTTCAGTAAAAGTAAGAATGTACTCGCTTTAAAAATATACTTAAAGTGTAAATGTAAAAGTACATGCCAAATGTATTCCCTAAGGCAACAGTCTACTACAGTATACTGTATATATACGGAAATAATAATTCTTGCATTTGGTTTCACTGTAAATCAAAGGATTACTATCGTATATTAAAGTTATAGTAGTTGTCTCAGAGTCACATGGATCCCACAATACATTATATAAAACATTTATTAATATAATAAACACTTACCTGAAGCAGCAATGATGGTCAGAAGAACCTTGGGCTGCAAATTGAAAGTCGATGATTTGAAATCGGAAACTTGCAGTCGGCGTACATTTTTGAAGTCGAGCTTGAAGTCAGTGTGCATTACAAGTAAAGGCATGCTCAGTCATTGTAATACAGAACACTTTTTGACCAATCAGCTAATATCTACTCACCAGCATGTTCTTCATATACTGCACATATTACCTGCAGCTTAAAAGGTGCACTATGCAGTTTCAGAGGAGGGAGATTTGTTTACATTCACAGAGCCTGCCGTTAGGTTACAAAACATATTTTATCTGTAATTGTAATTCTTAGTAATGAATAACTCTATAATAATTCTATCATCTTAAATCAAAAGGAAAATTATATTATGGCATCCGGAACCAAACGTAAGACTAGAATATATTTTAGTAAAAGTACAGCATTAACTTTTCTACCCAAGTAAAAGTAAGAAAGTACTGGCTTTAAAAATATACTTAAAGTATAAAAGTAAAAGTACATGCCAAATGAAATTCCCTAAGGCAACAGTCTACTACAGTCTATACTGTATATAAACAGTATATGAGATATATTTAAAAAATCAGGTAAGATGTTTTTCGATTCAATTATATTGAACTTCTTTCCATTACTATTGTTCATCTAAAGTTATAGTAGTTGTCTCAGAGTCACAAGGATCCCACAATACATTATATTAAAACATTTATTAATATAATAAACACTTACCTGAAGCCGCAATGATGTTCAGAAGAACCTAGGGCTGCAAATTGAAAGTCGATGATTTGAAGCGTCAGTCGCAAACTCTCAGTAGGCGTACATATTTAAAGTCGAGCGTGAAATAAGTGTGTGTTACAATTAAAGGCATGCTCAGTCATTGTCAAACACTTTTTTTTTTAAAGATATTTTTTTGGCATCTTTATGCTTTATAGAGACAGAGCTGTGTAGAGACAGAGTTGAAATGGGGCAGAGAGGGGAGTGACATGCAGAGAACGACCGCGGGCTGGAATCGAACCCGGGTCCGCTGCTGGCCGAGGCCCATGGGGGGGGGGACGCCCTACCAACTGAGCTAAGGGCGCCCCCTATACAGAACACTTTTTGACAAATCAACTAATATCAACGTACCATCTGCATGTTCTTCACATACTGCACATATTATCTGCAGCTTAAAAAGGTGCACTATGCAGTTTCAGAGGAGGGAGATTTGTGTACATTCGCAGAGCCTGCCATTTTCTACACTTGTAATTCTTAGTATTGAATAATTATATCATCTTAATTCACCTGGAACCAAACAGTGAAACAGTAACTTTTCAGGAATCTTTCTATCTTCAAACAGTGTTCAAGGGAACACATTTCCCTGTGAGGAAAGTTTGTCTATTCAGTCAGAGAATATACCTTAAGAAATATTCACTTCTCTGGCACACCCAAAGTTACATAGTGCACCTTTAACACATTGCAACACGCATATCCGAGGCACTAGTCTAGCACAGCCAGACCAAACTACAGCTAGTAGTACAGTCTGGCAGCACGCTCTTGATAGGGGGAGAAAAACGGCCCGCCTTGTTTTAATTTCTTTAAACCAATCACAATCGTCCTGGGTGGAGCTAAGCCCAGAAAGCAGCAACGGTGTCCCTGCAAAATAGGGCCGGGGTGGAACCTGTTTTGATGGAACATTTGCATGTGAAGAGGTTGGCAGTCAAATGGCTGCTGTAAATCACATACATAGAAGTATGTCCATATAATCAGGGAAATTTACTTAAAGAATTACAAATAAAAGTGAATTTTGTACCATTATATGTTAAATTAGCTGATGAGGTTGAGCTCCTCTGTATGGGATTGCAAATACATATACACTTCTTTTTTATTATGGATTTTTTAATCATTCATAGATTGATTGTTCGCTGGATCAAAATCCAAATGATTAAAGGGGGAAAAGCACAGATTCTCAATTTGAGAGGCTGGAAACATGAACGTTTGGCATATTTCCATATATCAACTAATTTTTCATCCTACATTTCATTGTAACCTGTTACTGAGTAATGACAATAAAGTTAATCTAAACTCTTCATGTGACAAAAATCTTAATTTTCTAAAGTAATTTATGTTATCAGATACATGTAGTTAAAAGAAGCATGGAAAGAAAATATTCCGGTTAAGTGCCTCAAACTACAGTAGCTATTTGAATAAATGAACTTAGTTAAATTCCACATCTGCTGTCGTTAGGGCTGGGTATGGAATGTTCAAAAATGTTTTGACAGCGACCGAAGTGAAACATGCGTTTAAACGTTCAACCATTGAACACACTAGTTATGTGCATCCCTAGCAGAAATTGAAACCACTCATGTACCAGTGTGTACTACAAAAATATAAGCAAAGTGAATTGTCCTACCACGCTCTCGTCAGTCTGCGGCAGTAGTCCAGGGATGGCGAGCAGGATGAAGGATCCAACCAGGTTTCTCCACTATCAACCAAAACAAAACAAACAAAAAGGCCTTGACAACAAAGCAAAAATACTCATTTGCAGTCAATTCATAAATTCAGTTTCAGTCACTTAAGGTGGAGTCAGCAGGGAATGTCTTTTTCTTAAAATCAGCGATTAGCCTACCTCATCACAATGCAATCCGAAAAAAAATCCAGCTATCTTCATTTACATGCAAGAATCTGGTTAAAACCTATTTTTTTTTGTATTGACAAAGAACCCTCTTTTTGGAAACTGTGCTATCAAGAAGGAATCAAGGTTTTAGGTGATCTCTATGATGAGGGAACAAGGATATAATTTGAAAAAAAATCAAAAAACTATTTGGTATCCCACCAAATCAAACTGGTGTTATTTGAGGCTGAGGCGTCTGCTGATACAGACCTTTGGCTGTGCTTCTGTGGCTCCCCTAGTGTGGACATCTGGCATCGCACATTAGACTCTTGGAAAGGGTCATGAGGTCAGCAGCATATTATTCCATGCTGCTTCTTAACTCTGAGGAAGATTTGTCAGCCCTTAGATTGACATGGGAAGCTGATCTTAATAAAGCTTCATCAGATAACTGGAGTTTGATCCTTAAAGATTAAAAAAAAAAATTGAGAGAACTGAAAACAAGATTTATTCAATTTTAAACATTGCATTGAGTTTATTGGACCCCATCCAGGTTACACTGAGCAGGGTTGAGGGAGGATGCAGGGTGTTGGAGGTGCACTGTGAATAATGGTACTCTGGTTCATAGGCTATGGGGATGCATAAAAGTACTGTTAGAATTTTCAAAGTAGGCATATCATTGAACCCAATATAATCAAATTTAAAAAAAAATTAAAACTCAACTCATCATGATGGAATGTTGTTTATTAATTTGCATGAGAATGTCACATTGGATATTACTTTGATTTCATAATACAAAATTTTATATTTTGAATTTGTCCCACTGGCACTTTTATTTCATGTAACGTCTCATTTAATTTCAAACTTATTAACGTGATATTTATTTAATTTGAGTTATTTTCTTATACAATGGTAGGGTCACTGCCCCTTCACCTTTGGATAAAATGGCTAAAAGGGGAGAGGCTGAATTATATTTATGAAGAATTTTTATACTTATAGTTTACATGACAAATTTTTTACTCATAAAAAAACGATTTTAAAGATCTTCACACGAATAAAGCTGATTTAGTAAATGTGGTTAGTAACATCCATTCAAATTTTATTTTTTCTATCTTAACAGTATCCTAAAGAAAGTTGGTTAAATAAGAAATCCTTCAGAGTGGAGTCAGAGATTCTAAAGAATGCTTGTTGTCCAAATAACGTCAAAATCAGTGAATATCTCCTCGTGATCTGCTACCTGTTTGTACCGTGTGTGCGCTGAATTGACAAAAAGTGAATTTGACAACAATTGTTCTCCAGAATCTCTAACTCCACCTCTAACTTGGTGATACAAAATAACTCGCCTACAGCGGCAACTCACGTCTACTATCAATATTGTCTAACTAATTTTTTTGTTTGTAAATTAATCAGTTAAAATATTTAGTGTCAGAAAAGTGATACATTTCCCACAGCCCAAGGAGATACATTTTCATATATTGCATTAATCAACCACAACTCTTAAAACCAAACCATTAAATTCATGATTATATATGACAAAAACACACAAAAAAAACATCAAAATCCTCTACACAGTCAGAGATTCTGGAGAACGCTTGTCCAAATAACGTCAAAATCAGTGAATATCTCCTCGCGATCTGCTACCTGTTCCTACCATGTATGCGCTGATTTTCACAAAAAGTTATTTGGACAACAAGTGTTCTCCAGAATCTCTGACTCAACCTTTAACTTGGTGATATAAAATAAATAACTTGTTACACATATATCATGGCAACTCACATCTACTATCAATAATGTCTAACTAATTTTTTTGTTTGTAAATTAATCAGTTAAAATATTAACTGTCAGAAAAGTGATACATTTCCCACAGCCCAAGGAGATACATTTTCATATATTGCATTATTCAACCACACCTCTTAAAACAAAAGATATTAAATTCATGATTATATATGAAAAAAACACACAAAAAAAACATCAAAATCCTCCAAGCAGAGCCGGCCATGGTCTCTGGGGGCCCATAGAAAATATATTTTTAAATGAACACGAGACAAGAAGGAACTAAAGATTTCCTGAACAACATTTGGAGACGTTGGCACTCCCAGGATTCTGTGGTAAAAACAAAGTTTAACTAAATTAAGTAAAGTCAACTCAGACTGGGAGAAGTGTCTTCACAAGCTTTTCCTGGACGGTTTGCAGCACTGACAGTGAAATTAATGACATTTGGAGGTGGCTGCTTTAAGGAAGTGCTCTAATTGTTTTCATTTTGTAGCAGCCATAGATTTTGTCTATATGAGCAATGGAATTTACCGTGTCACTACAAATTATTAGATTTACAAGTTTAGACCTTATGTCAGCTTTAACTCTTATTGGTATATTATATTAACACAAATTGGTTCAAACTGAATCCTGCTTAGGGCCCCAAAAGTCTAGGGCCGGCTCTGCTTGAAAGATGTTACAGTTACATACGTATAATCACATGAGTAACATGACAGCTTAAAAATAAAACATATATAATTATTTTCTATATAACTCAGAAGTTGAATATAGTCTGACACACTACAGCTAGACAACAAAACAGTATATGGACACAATCCTATATTAAAACTAGGGATGCTCCGATCGGCAAATTTTCTCTTCAAATGACTTTTTAGCCTATTTTGCAAAGGCAGATCTTTTAATTATTAACATTTTTTTTAAATTATTTTTTATTATTAATTTAAATAATTAAGACAATAAAATAGTTTTTGTTTAGGTCTGCGGCATTATTGTTACTGCATCCCATTTAACTGTAACAGTAATCACACATTTTTAGGTTTGTCTTAATCAAAAGAGCTTACCAAATACAAATGTGTCACTTAGCATTTGTTTTATATTGCATAATGAAATATAATATATCTGATACTGAAAAATATTTGGAGGCCTATTCATGAGTTTAATGAGTGTTTAATAAGGGGCAACCTTAATCTAAGTGACAATGTTATGTAAATTCATCATGAGAGTACAATAATATGTATTAGGCCTTTTTAAGAAGAGGCAGCCAATACAATTACTTAGTTATTTACATTTTAAGTAGCAAAGAGTAAATATTAAAAATGTGTATCGGGATCGGCCCAAAAATCAAGATCGGAGCATCCCTAAAATTTATATTCAAATAAATCTTAAATGAAGAAAGAATTTTTTTCTCCATGAAACCAAAGATCTTCATATCATTAAATTGACTTCCATTAATGGTGTTCAAATCTTATCCCACAGAATGTTATCTTACGTTGTTTTATTTTACAGACGTTTTTAAGGCAGTTGTCTAAAACAGCCCTAATAATTTATCTGACATATCATAATTACCTGAATGCTGCAGCTCTATTCTGACCCATTACATGAGGACTTTGAGGAATTAAAACAGACACAGCGATTCAACATTAAAGCCTCTGGAAACACTGGTCTAAAATAGTAAAAAAAAAAATATATATATATATATATATATTATATTAAAGTTGGGTGTGTCAAAAAGCTTTTACAAAAATCAGATTTGAAAATAAATGTTCATAAATATTATAAAAGTTAGTTAAAAAAACAGTTTTACTGTCTAGAATATTTGACAGGACTGTGTGGGCGTGGCTGTATCAAATGGTCTCCATGGCAACAGTCATTGTTTTAATAGAATGTTTGCACAGAGAACTGTCGTGATTGGTTCAAAATAATATTTCTATAATAAGAACTAAGAGCATAAGCCCCCTCATATAAACCGAATTTCTGTAAAATTTATCAAACTTAAACGACAATATCTTACATTTGGATTGATGGATACGCCTAACTCTTTTCAGATGCTTTACTATCATAAAACTAACTCCCCAAAATTACATAGTTAGAAGGAATTAGTGGATTTGGGTTTACATGGGGTTTAAAACTCATCCTTTTTGCATGCTGTGGTCTCCTTCTCTGTCTCCTTCTCTGTCTCCTTGGTGAAGAACTTTCCATCCGCCTGCTTCCTGAAGGACACTTTGACGTGTCCCAGCCCCTGATCCTTCAGCCTCTGTTTGACCTGAGACACAAAACTCCTCAGCATTATCACTCACATAGATAAACCTTAATGCTAAATGCACTCTTGTTAAAGGTGGAGTCAGTTATTCTGGAGAACGCTTGTTGTGAAAATCACTTTTTGTCAAAATCAATGAATATCCTCAGAATCCACTACCTGTCCATTGTGTGTTCACCCAAAAGTCTAGGCTCTGTAAATATGTTTACAAAGGTCATGTTAACCCACCATAGCTAGCAACATGGTGTTTTCTGACAACAAGCTTACTCAAGAATCACTGACTCCACCTTTAAGTTACAACCTGCAATCCCTGTTTCTGTTTTCTACCTTCAGACTGTTTTGTGCTGTTGTAACATGAAATGCTCTTCTTGGAATAAATTATTCTTAATATTTTTTTTTAATTTTCCTTTTAAGAGTAATTTGGTTATTCTGTTTTAACGTAAAATAATAATTAAATCAAACATGGTTTACCTGCTCCAAGAGAGCTTCCATCATCGCTTCATCATCCAGATTCTCACCGTCTTCTACGCGCAGATGCAATTTGAACACTTGCCTTGTCATCACGGGGGCTTTAGGGGGCAGGGACAAAAAAATATATAGATTCAAAAACTAATTTCCTGTATTTCTAAATTACTTTAAAAAATCACAAACAGTTGGAAAACATTTTTTAATAAATTTTTACAAAAATTTCTATTTGTGCTAATTTCCCTCTTTTGCATTATACCCAGTCATCTCTTTAATAATCTGGCTGTAGTGAAATGTTATTATTGGTTCTGTGTTACAATAATAAGTGTCCCATCAACAGCTGATGGGAACTTTAATCTCCTTAGACAAACCACACGCAGAAATTCATTAAACAGTAAAACTTTAATCAGTAACAATATTAGGGGACCAAGCCCGAGAAGGGCCTGGGACCGCGTTTTGCAGAGCAACGCGGTTCCATAACCCTATTGTTTTTTCTGGGATTATTATTCTTCCGTCCTATTATTATTCCTTACGTAAAACTGGTGCTGCAGCCCAAACCGTAAAGGGTTGGGACATGCCACTTGCATGACTAGATCCAGGTCCGTGCCTGGTACGCAGACACAAAAATTCAGACATGCCGACCACTAGGTGGCGCTACAACAAAGGAGAACGCGTTTTGGGCTATAACTCCCACAGCTGCATCTTTTGACATAGGCCACGCCCATTTGCGTATATATAGATTTTTCGCTACATCGCAAAAACTGTGTCACCAAAAGACACTCCTCCTACAGTTTTCGCCAACCAAAAGCATTATGCTCTACAGACTCCCACGAGCAAAAGTTGTATAAAGATTTTTTTCTACGACCATCGGAAGACCAAATGGAAAAAAAAAAAGCGATTCTCTTCTGAGTCTATTAAAAAATATGTCCAAGAAATTCTTATGTGGGCGGGACTTATTAAACAAATTAGTTTTTCACAGTTACTTCCTGTTTTTGCCATTTTTTAAGTGTTTTGGCAGCAAATTCAAAAAGTATCTTTACAGTGGAGAGGCTGACAATCTGCTTTTGCTCATAACTCCCCAACCAAACATCACATTCAAAAACTTATGTTCGGTACATTGAGCTGCAGCTTTCTACCTTAGGCAGTTTTGCGAAATTTATCAATAGGGGGCACCAAAACCACAACAAATCTATATCTTGTAACAACAGTAAGGAAAACGCGTTTGGGGCTATAACTTCCACACAGAACATCCCACAGTCAAACACGCCATCTACACTTGGCACATTTCAAGGCTAAATAATAGCAATAATCGTCAAATGGCATTGGCTGTTTTCCGATCTTAAGTCGCATTATTAAAACATGTTTCCACCTTAATCACACATAATCTTCCAACTGGAGTTTTTGCAGCATTTTCTGGTATTTGACGCAGTTTGTGATGCATACTTTACAGCTTTTTCGCAAAATCGCCAAAACTGCAAAACTGACTTTTCGCTTCTCCTCCCACATTTTTTTCGTAATTGACACCAAACTTTGCATAAAACATCTTCAGACGCAGACGGAAAAAAAATCATCTGAAAGAATGTTGATCCGACCATCGATGACGAAACAGTAGCGTTTTGAATATTTGTTGATTAGCTACGTCTTACGGAAAAAATCATGAATCCAAAATTATAAATCGGATCAAGTCCAAATTTTAGACATATATTGGTGCTACCCTTAGTTGCATTAAAAGAATAATCGGGTAATTTCGCCATAAGGGGGCGCCATAAACGGGAAAAGTTGTTCTCTTGTAACTAGCCGCTTAAAACTCAAGGGAGACCATCATGGGGCATACCTGAGTCTATATAAAAAATATGGCCAAGAAATATTAATGTGGGCGGGACTTATTAATACAATTAGATTTTAATTTTAATTTTAATTTTTTTGGGCGGCAAATTCAAAGAAGTGTCTCTTTTTACAGTGGAGAGGCAGACAGCCTCTCTACTTTTTACAGTGGAGAGGCTGACAATCTCATTTTGCTCATAACTCCCAAACGAAACATTCCACATTCAAAACCTTTATATCCACAGATTCACTGAATTTTGCTGCATCTTTAAGCATAGGCCACGCACATTTAAGCCGTTAAGGATCATTCGCAAAATCGCAACTGCAAAACAGACTTTCCATTTCAGCTCCCACAATTTCTCTGTGTTTTTTTTTTTGCGCTCTTTGGTCTATAACTCCCAAACCGAACATCCCACATCGAAAAACTTTACATCCCCGGATTACGTGAAGTGAGCCGCCGGCGCCACGGTCGACGGCGCTCGGATCCCGAGTCGAGTGGGAGGCACTAACTAGAACTGCAAGCAGTTATGACCGGGGGCCAAGCCCGAGAAGGGCCTGGGACCGCGTTTTGCAGAGCAACGCGGTTCCATAGCCCTGCTGGGCAGGGAACCCTGTTGTTTTTGCCGGAATTTTTATTATTCTTATTCCTCCCACCTAAAACTGGTGCTGCAGCCCAAACCGTAATGGGTTGGGACATGCCACTTGCATGACTAGTTCAGACCCCCGGCCTCTCAGCATACAACAAAATTCAGACATGCCAGGTTTGGCGCTTACATAAACTTTGAGAAGCCTACAGCACCATACGTTAATGTATGCATCTATCCAGCGTGTGGTAGTCCAGCCAATCAGGATTTACCAATCAGAAGAACGAGGTAGATTTTAGTGAAAGCAACTGACCTATCAGGGCAAGTACATCTTATTTAGCACATAACAATCTGACCTGTTGGTGATATCTGAAATATTTGAAATGGCAAATTAAATATACACCAAACTCTTTTTGTGTCAAAACCATCAAGGTAAATCATGTGGAATGGTGTTTCACTCAGACTGACCTTCACACCTCCAGACGATGCCATTGCTCACACAGGTCTGACCTGCAGTGCAGGTGTCACACACAGGTATTGTTGTGTTGACATCTGATGAGGAGCACAAAAGAAATGAGTCCATTAGAGAATCTGATGGTACCAAAGGTCTGAATTATCCTTAAGACATGATCATCTCCTGATACACACTATGGACTAAGGATTCCATTCGCTGTAAGTCTGAAGAACTAGACTTATAACTTTGTGCTTTAGCAGCTGAAGCCTCTGGATTTTGATCTTAGCATTTGGACCAACTTTGATACCACAGTGTGACGCATAGAAGGAATACTTGTTGCTTACCTGCACAGTATGCTGTAGAGCAGGGACTGGGCTTTATGAACTTGTAGACGTAGTAGTTTCCTAGGCAGGCTTTCACATGGATTGGGTTTTGTGGATACTGGCAGCAGCTACTGTCCCAGTGACCACAGACCTGGGCCTGTATGATGCCGTCAGAGAGCAGCGGGTGGGGCTTCTGCAGCCACAGTGGAATATTAGTTCCACACATTAACTTCTCAATGCATCTCTCTGGCATCTGAACGCTGCTGTTACCGAGGAACAGACGGTACCAGCCCTGCCAGGCTGAGTCTCGGTCGCAGTGATAAGGCGGCACCCTGATGTCTGTGGCTCTCCAGTCGTCGTCTAGCGGCGTGTAGTGATCACACGGGTCCATGCAGCGAGATGTGCCGTCCACCAGGAGGCAGTCCTGACCAGAAGGGCACTGTGTGCCACCGCAGGAGAACGTCACGGAGCTGGCTTGGGCTGGTGGTAAATCAACGGTGTAGAAAGTCCCGTCAGTTAAAAATAGTAATCCAGTTTTTTATGTTAAAATCGACAGGATATAGAGCTAGTTAGCTTAAAAAAGAAGAAAACATTGACAAATGTGATGTGTTCAGTGATGTGTGTCGGCTCAGTAATATGATTTTTTTTTGGCGAAAAACTTGTTTTCCAAATATAAATCAGATAGTAAAAATGGAATTATGACCTGTTTAACGTCCTATCTTGAGCTATGATCATCTTATCAGCAGTTAAAGCAATAATACAAGTTCTATTTAAAAAAAAAATAATAGAAAAATATCAATAGTGGAATATCAATTGTGGTATCAATAAAGACTTGGATTGTTAAGGAGTCTTGAAAATGTTATCAATATGAAAACACATTAACGATCTCCTATCATCTGAGAGAAATTAAGATGATTTTTTTTTTAACTGTTAAGATTTACTGGTTAAAGATCTTGTTATCGGTTAACCGGTTAACCATGGACATCCCTTATATACAGTATATAAATGTATATCATATGTATGTTTTTTGTGTTATCCTAGTTATGCCTTTTTTTTATTATTTAATATTACTTTTAATAGTTCCGGCACGTTGGAGGAATAACCATTAGTCTGCACTGTTAATTTGAAGTGATTTTCAGTTTTTGAATAAAGATGCGGCAATTACAAATGTTTATTTTTTTTATCCTATTTAAAAAAATTGTTACAAGCAGTCTAGAAAAGCAAAACAAAAGTAGTAGAAGTTATTTCTAAAATGCATCAGTTGTACATTTCCTTTACATTACGGCGCTACACAGCAAACACGGGTCAATTCAAGATTTTTGGCTATTTTGCTTCGATAACATCTCTTCCGTCAGTATAAATAAAAGGTTGAAAGTGTACATAGTAGGTTTTTATTTGACTTTACCTTGTCTGTGAGCGTCGGTGTTTTTCTCCTACACAACCATCTCCTATATAAACATATTGAATGGCCATGATGACATCTATAAGTTAGAAACTTTTACCCCATTCACCTGCATTGTACCTAATTAAAAAAAAAAATCTGTGTATTGCAATTTAAATTTACTTATATTTATGATTACATTTGGTAATGATAATTTAGTTTGACGCTACCTATCATAAAAAACTATTTTTCCTTATCTTTTATAGGCTATCAATATGTGCTGGGGGAAATTTTGTGCATATTTTAATATTGGAGGGAATGTGCCAAAATGTTGTTATAAATACGGCCATGTTAATGGTCAATGATAAAATGGCAATAATGGCAATAATAAATAACCAAATAATAGTCTTGGCTTTAGGTCTCAGTGTGTTTAGGTTAGATTGGTAATTTGTTTGCCTTCATTAATTTCCAGATTAATATAGTCTGTGGCTTTCTACATGTCCACGTTTGTGCAGGTTGTTGGTTGAACAGGTGTTATAAAGTTTGAGCTGTTTACTTTTGAAGGTTTTATTGCACTCAGGCTATTAATGAGCGTAGTTCACGTCAACTGGGTAACTTTAATCTTTAGGTTATCTTTCATCACTCTTCTGTGACTGGAGCCTGACCGCGACTCCGTGTGTGTGTGTGTGTGTGTGTGTGTGTGTGTGTGTGTGTGTGTGTGTGTGTGTGAGTGAGAGAGAGAGAGAGAGAGAGAGAGTGTGAGAGAGAGAGGGCGAGAGAGAGAAAGGGAGAAGGAGAGAGGGAGGGAGAGAGAGTGTGTGTGAGAGAGAGGGAGAGTGGAGAGAGAGAGAGACAGGGAGAAAGAGAGAGGGAGAGGGACAGAGAGAGTGTGAGAGAAAAGAGAAAGTGTGAGAGGGAGAGAGAGAGAGGGAGAGAGAGTGTGTGTGTATGAGTGTGAGAGAGAGATAGAGAGAGAAAGGGAGAGAGACAGAGAGAGTGTGAGAGAAAAGAGAAAGTGTGAGAGGGAGAGAGAGAGAGGGAGAGAGAGAAAGAGAGAGAGTTTGTGTGTGTGTATGAGTGTGAGAGAGAGAAAGGGAGAGGGAGAGGAGTGTGTGTGTGTGAGTGTGAGAGATAGAGAGAGTGTGTAAGAGAGAGAGAGAAAGAGAGTGTGTGAGAGAGAGAGTGTGTAAGAGAGAGGGAAAGAGAGAGAGGGAGAGAGTGTGCAAGAGAGAGAGAGAGAGAGGGGAGAGAGAGAGTGTGTGAGAGAGAGGAGAGAGACAGAGAGTGTGAGAGAAAAAGAGAAAGTGTGAGAGGAAGAGAGAGAGAGGGAGAGAGAGAGTGTGTGTGAGAGAGAGTGTGAAGGAGAGAGGGAGACACACACACACACACACACACACACACACCACACACACACACACACACACGCACACACACAGGTGCGCACACACACACACACACACACACACACACACACACACACACACACACACACACACACACACGCGCACACACAGTGAGAAACACAGATGTTATCATAGTTCCTGATATGGACAAAGTGAACCTGTCTGCAGCTCATTACTGTCCTGTCACATGCAGAGAATTTGCATGTTTGTAAAACAGTCTTCCTAGGAATGAAGGCGAGCCACTGAAGGCAAGTCATTCTTTTTTTAAAGAACTGGTCAATTTAGCTCTCTCTCTCTCTCTCCCTCCCTCCCTCTCTCTCTCTCTCTCTCTCTCTCTCTCTCTCTCTCTCTCTCTCTCTCTCTCTCTCTCTCTCTCTCTCTCTATCAAAGTGAATATCACCTGTTTCTCCTCCTCTATAGTAGAGCTGTGGGGAGCAACACCCTGCTTGGCCCTGAGGCATTTTTCTATATCCATGTGTTTCTTTAAACAACATCCCTGCGTTCCAAATCACATACTTTTCTCTTTTACTATACTACATACTAAATCATGCTGGATTCCACATTTCAAAATGTAATTGGATGTATTAGGGCACCCTGGTATTTTTGGCATACTTCATTTGACATGCATGTATTGGGACATCCTTATTCTTTTTCTGGCATATTAAATAGTATGGGGATAAGTAAGTTTAATGTTGAAGGGTAATTTTAATGTAGCTGAGCTTATTTGCAGAGACTGGGACTTTGTGTGTGTCCCTCCCCTCCTCCACACAAACACACACAGACACACCCACAAACACCCACACACACACGCACACACAGGTGAGCACACACACACACACATAAGTGTGCACACACATACACACACACACCCACACACATAAGTGTGCACACACATACACACACACACACAGGTGCGGACACACCCACAATCAGAGAGGTAGAAGAGAACTACACCTGTTACGTTAAAGTGCAAGAAAGTTCAAAAGTAAATAATAAATTAAGCGACTTCAACCCCAACCGTCTGAAAGGCCCCAACGTGAATCTAGAACCAGTGACTAGGATGCTAACGTTAGCTCTGCTGCTAGTCTGATGACAGACATCAGCCTGCATGTAGATCTCAATAAATGGATCGGAGGTGTCTGACTTTACATAGGAGGCAGTGGAAACTGCTTGAAAATAGGATACTTATAAAATGATGTCGTAAAACAAACAGACAAAAAAACTTTTAAGACAGATTGTTGTAAAAAAAATAAAAATTAAATTGTAAAAAGAAACATCTGCCCACAGCAGTAACTTTGGGGAAACATTGATACATTATATTAAAACATTTATAAATATATAAAAGACTTACCTGAAGCCAGGACGATGCTCAGAAGAACCTTCTCCATTGTTGTCTGTTCCCCGTCTGCCCTCTGTCAGTCTGTGACCGTCGATATGAAGCTGCTGGGATGAACCATTGTGCTATATATAACATAATGATGTAAATATGCGTGTTCCTGCACATTCAAATTTAATGCAAAGTGATGATGGGAATTGTTTGCTGCTACCGTACTGAACAGGCTATCGGTCCAGAATGAGCCTCTTTTCTGCCATTTGATTTGATGGAGGTTTTGTTAAGAATTTACACAATGTAAAAGCGGATCTTGGAGAGCGACAATAAAAAACTTGTACTGTTGTCTTTCATAACTGGATGTGTCTATATGGTTATAGGGCCCTTTTTTTAAATACAGTATTCATATTTGTATCTCCCATCTAGAGATCAACAATAATAAACTAATATTAATTACTATGTAATAATCATTCTATGAACGATTTGTAGTTTAAGGGTAACTCCTGGCCCCTGTTGGAGTGTGTGTGTGTGTGTGTGTGTGTGTGTGTGTGTGTGTGTGTGTGTGTGTGTGTGTGTGTGTCTTACTGAGTCTCCCGCAGCTCCATCAACCCTCCCTCCTCCCATGTCTCTTTCTAAAAATATATAATATTTCCATATCACACACACACACACACACACACACACACACACACACACACACACACACACACACACACACACACACACACACACACACACACACACACACACACACACACACACAAAGAACCAGTGAGGAACACAGATGTTATCATAGTTTCTGATATGGACATAGTGAACCTGTCTACAGCTCATAACTGTCCTGTCACATGCAGAGAATTTGCATGTTTCCAAAACAGTCTTCCTAGGAATGAAGGTGAGGGTCTGAAGGCAAGTCATTATTTCTTTCAAGAACCGGCCCATTTTGAGATTTTTGTCGTTTTTGCTATTTTTTTTCCTTACATACTAGTATAAATAAATGAAGTGATCTACTTTGTTTGATTCACCAAAATCTCAAACAGAAAAAGCCTTGAAGGGTCTATTACCATAAAGGATGCAGAGCCTGTTCACATTCCAGGGAATTGTCCAAAAGGGCCCTCTTCAAAGTCAAAGTCACTACAAAATACAAAATAAGATTAGATGAAATAAGCAATATATACAATAAATGATTTTAAATAGTGAAACAGCTAAGGCAACACAAAACAGAGTAGAAAAAGTAAATAATTGAAATGTGCAATATGAGGAATAACTATACAGCCTAGTGTCTGACATAGCAATTTGCTTCAGTGGGCTTTACAATATGTTCAGCATAGGACTCCCTCTGTCCTTAAATCTGCGTTTCGGATTAGGAAACACTTCCCCAAAAGTGGAAGTGGAAGACGGCTCAGAAAGAGGGACAGAGGTGGAATCCTTCTCCAAGAACAGACAGGCAGGAAATGGATGTCATGTGAACAGAACAACAAAAATCACAGATTAACAAGTTTCTATAGCAGGGAAGGACACGGGAATACGGCTACGGCTCTTTACATTAACGCAGTTAAGTCACCGTGTGTGCAAACAGATCATTTCCTGTGTGCCTTCACATTAAAAGCATGGTATAAGCCAAATGTGACTTGACTTTTATTTTGAAGCAGATAAGAACAGGAAGTTAGAGCTTCACAGGCCTCTAGTGCTCTAGCTTGAAAGGCAACTGGTCTTTCAGCTGCAGAGCAGTCAACAGAAGCCTATAAACAAAGTTTGAAATAAGCCACGGAAGAACTATTCCCAAAACATTCACAACTACCTATTTAATTATTTTTTTTTTTTAAATGCACTTCAGTAAAAGTAGAGCATTAACTTTTCTACTTCAGTAAAAGTAAGAATGTACTCGCTTTAAAAATATACTTAAAGTGTAAATGTAAAAGTACATGCCAAATGTATTCCCTAAGGCAACAGTCTACTACAGTATACTGTATATATACGGAAATAATAATTCTTGCATTTGGTTTCACTGTAAATCAAAGGATTACTATCGTATATTAAAGTTATAGTAGTTGTCTCAGAGTCACATGGATCCCACAATACATTATATAAAAAAATTTATTAATATAATAAACACTTACCTGAAGCAGCAATGATGGTCAGAAGAACCTTGGGCTGCAAATTGAAAGTCGATGATTTGAAATCGGAAACTCGCAGTCGGCGTACATTTTTGAAGTCGAGCTTGAAGTCAGTGTGCATTACAAGTAAAGGCATGCTCAGTCATTGTAATACAGAACACTTTTTGACCAATCAGCTAATATCTACTCACCAGCATGTTCTTCATATACTGCACATATTACCTGCAGCTTAAAAGGTGCACTATGCAGTTTCAGAGGAGGGAGATTTGTTTACATTCACAGAGCCTGCCGTTAGGTTACAAAACATATTTTATCTGTAATTGTAATTCTTAGTAATGAATAATTCTAATATAATTCTATCATCTTAAATCAAAAGGAAAATTATATTATGGCACCCGGAACCAAACGTAAGACTAGAATATATTTTAGTAAAAGTACAGCATTAACTTTTCTACCCAAGTAAAAGTAAGAAAGTACTGGCTTTAAAAATATACTTAAAGTATAAAAGTAAAAGTACATGCCAAATGAAATTCCCTAAGGCAACAGTCTACTACAGTCTATACTGTATATAAACAGTATATGAGATATATTTAAAAAATCAGGGAAGATGTTTTTCCATTAAATTATATTGAACTTCTTTCCATTACTATTGTACATCTAAAGTTATAGTAGTTGTCTCAGAGTCACAAGGATCCCACAATATATTATATAAAACATTTATTAATATAATAAACACTTACCTGAAGCCGCAATGATGGTCAGAAGAACCTAGAGCTGCAAATTGAAAGGTGATGATTTGAAGCGTCAGTCGCAAACTCTCAGTCAGCGTACATATTTAAAGTCGAGCGTGAAATAAGTGTGTGTTACAATTAAAGGCATGCTCAGTCATTGTAATACAGAACACTTTTTTTTTTTTAAGATTTTTTTTTTGCATTTTTATGCTTTATTGATAGTGTAGAGACAGAGTTGAAATGGGGCAGAGAGGGGAGTGACATGCAGAGAACGACCGCGGGCTGGAATCGAATCCGGATCCGCTGCTGGCCGAGGCCCATGGGGGGGACGCCCCACCAACTGAGCTAAGGGCGCCCCCTATACAGAACACTTTTTGACAAATCAACTAATATCAACGTACCATCTGCATGTTCTTCACATACTGCACATATTACCTGCAGCTTAAAAAGGTGCACTAAGCAGTTTCAGAGGAGGGAGATTCGTGTACATTCACAGAGCCTGCTATTTTCTATACTTGTAATTCTTAGTATTGAATAATTATATCATCTTAAATCACCTGGAACCAAACGTAAGACTAGAATACCGAACTGTGGGCCCTGCTGCTGTAAACAACAACAACAGTGAAACAGTAACTTTTCAGGAAGCTTTCTATCTTCAAACAGTGTTCCAGGGATCACATTTCCCTGTGAGGAAAGTTTGTTTATTCAGTCAGAGAATATACCTTAAGAAATATTCACTTCTCTGGCACACCCAAAGTTACATAGTGCACCTTTAACACATTGCAACACGCATATCCGAGGCACTAGTCTAGCACAGCCAGACCAAACTACAGCTAGTAGTACAGTCTGGCAGCACCCTCTAGATAGGGGGAGAAAAACGGCCCACCTTGTTTTAATTTCTTTAAACCAATCACAATCGTCTTGGGTGGAGCTAAGCCCAGAAAGCAGCAACGGTGTCCCTGCAAAATAGGGCCGGGGTGGAACGTGTTTTGATGGAACATTTGCATGTGAAGAGGTTGGCAGTGAAATGGCTGCTGTAAATCACATACATAGAAGTATGTCCATATAATCAGGGAAATTTACTTAAAGAATTACAAATAAAAGTGAATTTTGTACAATTATATGTTAAATTAGCTGATGAGGTTGATCTCCTCTGTATGGGACTGCAAATACATATACACTTCTTTTTTATTATGGATTTTTTTGATCATTCATAGATTGATTGTTCGCTGGATCAAAATCCAAATGATTAAAGGGGGAAAAGCACAGATTCTCAATTTGAGAGGCTGGAAACATGAACTTTTGGCATATTTCCATTAAAAATTACTAATAACAAAGTAGTCACTTGGAAAGTTATTTATAGATCAACTAATGTTTCATCCTACATTTTGTTGCATTGTAACCTGTTACTTTGTTATGACAATAAAGTGGATCTAATATAATCTGTTCTTGGTATACTGTTCGGTAGTATACAATATTATGTAAACTCTTCATATGTCACAAAAATCTTAATTTGTAAAGAAACTTATGTTACCAGATAAATGTAGTGGAGTAAAAAGAAGCATAAAAAGAAAATATTAAAGTGCCTAAAACTTGTACAGTACTTTAGTTTAGTTTATTTATTTCGATCAAAACATATTCACACAAGGTAAAAAAAAAATAATAATAAAAAACACACAAATACTTGAATAAATTACCTTAGTTAAATTCCACATCTGCTGTCGTTAGGGTTGGGTATGGAATGATGAATATTTTTTGACAGCGACCAAAATGCAACAGGCGTTTAAACGTTCAACCATTCAACAGACTAGTTATGTAAATCCCTAGCAGCAATTGAAACCACTCGTTTACCACAAAAATATAAGCAAAGTGAATTGTCCTACCACGCTCTCGTCAGTCTGCGACAGTAGTCCAGGGATGAAGAGCAGGATGCAGGATCCAACCAGGTTTCTCCACTATCAACCAAAACAAAACAAAACAAAGGCCTTGACAACAAAGAAAAATACTTATTTGCAGTCAATTCATAAAATCAGTTTCAGTCACTTAAAGGTGGAGTCAGCAGGGAATGTCTTTTTCTCAAAATCAGCGATTACCTCCTCACAATCCAACAAAAAATCCATTGTTAAAACACAGCCTAGGCTCTGTAAACAGGAATGTTGTAATGTAATGTTTTCACATGAAGACTCAACAAGGGAATCGCTTCGCAGTGCGGGCTCCACGGGACTCGTAGCAGAGAAAAAAATTTTTCTACCGAGCTAGCTAGCCAAAAACTCATCTAAAAAACGTTGTTTATATTAGCAGGTCCTTCACACCTTTTCACAGTCTCAAAAATCACTAATGTATCATCAAAATATCTAGTCCTGTATTCTAAATCAACATTCTAATCATTCAAAATTAGGTTTGACAGGTGATTTAACGAATCAAACAATATTATATAGATACAGAATATAGAATAGAGATTAAAGGCATTTCAATATTGTTCTATTAGGCCTATCTACTTAACCTGTTTCCTATCACTATTTAAAATGAAATTGCAATGTTTTTGTTACTGATTAGTTACTAATACTTTGAATTGGTTCTTATTTAAAGCCATTTAGCCATTTCAATTAGTTATTCATTATTTTAATTACATCATCACTTGATATTGTAGAAAGATTTGAGGCAGTGGTGGATGATGCCATCTTTAGTGCGCCTCACTTGCTTCTTGTCCTTGAAAAAAACCTTTTTTAATTGTCTAAATGGGGGCGTCATCCTTGAAAAAAGTGCTACAAAACTAATAATACTAATACTGCCTATGTGTGTAACGTGTATTAACGGGTTGTTCTTGAACACAGCTCTAACATAACATAGTCATAAAAGCGGGAAAAAAAACATTGATTCAATTAAGCTATCTTCATTTACATGCAAGAATCTGGTTAAAACCTAAACTTTTTTTTGTATTGACAAAGAACCCTCTTTTTGGAAACTGCTATCAAGAAGGAATCAAGGTTTTAGGTGACCTCTATGATGAGGGAAAAATGACATAATCATGAAATCTGCTGATACAGACCGTTGGCTGTGCTTCTGTGGCTCCCCCTAGTGTGGACATCTGGCATCGCACATTAGACTATTTTGGAAAGGGTCATGAGGTCAGCAGCATATTATTCCATGCTGCTTCTTAACTCAGAGGAAGATTTGTCAGCCCTTAGATTGACATGGGAAGCTGATCTTAATATAGATTCATCAGAGAACTAGAGTTTGATCCTTAAAGATTCAAAAAAGATGTTGAGAGAACTGAAAACAAGTTTATTGGACCCCATCCAGGTTACACAGGGCAGGGTTGAGGGAGGATGCAGGGTGTTGGAGGTGCACTGTGAATAATGGTACTCTGGTTCATAGGCTATGGGGATGCCCAAAAGTACTGTTAGAATTTTCAAAGTAGGCCTATCATTGAACCCAATATAATCAAATTAAAAAAATAATTAAAACTCAACTCATCATGATGGAATGTTGTTTATTAATTTTCATGAGAATGTCACATTGGATATTACTTTGATTTCATAATACAAAATTTTATATTTTGAATTTGTCCCACTGGCACTTTTATTTCATGTAACGTCTCATTTAATTTCAAACTTATTAACGTGACAATTTATTAAATTTGAGTTATTTTCCTATACGATGGTAGGGTCACCGCCCCTTCACCTTTCAGCCAATGCTGTAAACACACTGATTGGATAAAATGGCCAAAAGGGGAGAGGCTGAATTATACTTATGAAGAATTTTTATACTTATAATTTACATGACAAATTTTTTACTCATAAAAAAAACGATTTTAAAGATCTTCACAAGAATAAAGCTGATTTAGTTAATGTGGTTAGTAACATCCATTCAAATTTTATTTTTTCTATCTTAACAGTATCCTAAAGAAAGTTGGTTAAATATGAAATCCTTGAGTGTGGAGTCAGAGATTCTAGAGAATGCTTGTTATCCAAATAACGTCAAAATCAGTGAATATCTCCTCGTGATCTGCTACCTGTTTGTACCGTGTGTGCGCTGAATTGACAAAAAGTGAATTTGACAACAGAATCTCTAACTCCACCTCTAACTTGGTGATACAAAATAACTCGCCTACAGCGGCAACTCACGTCTACTATCAATATTGTCTAACTAATTTTTTTGTTTGTAAATTAATCAGTTAAAATATTAAGTGTCAGAAAAGTGATACATTTCCCACAGCCCAAGGAGATACATTTTCATATATTGCATAAATCAACCACAACTCTTAAAACCAAAGATATTAAATTCATGATTATATATGACAAAAACACACAAAAAAACAATCAAAATCCTCTACACAGTCAGAGATTCTGGAGAATGCTTTTTGTCCAAAAAACGTCAAAATCAGTGAATATCTCCTCGCGATCTGCAACCTGTTTGTACCGTGTGTGCGCTGAATTGACAAAAAGTGAATTTGACAACAATTGTTCTCCAGAATCTCTAACTCCACCTCTAACTTGGTGATACAAAATAACTCGCCTACAGCGGCAACTCACGTCTACTATCAATATCGTCTAACTAATTTTTTTGTTTGTAAATTTATCAGTTAAAATATTAAGTGTCAGAAAAGTGATACATTTCCCACAGCCCAAGGAGATACATTTTCATATATTGCATTAATCAACCACAACTCTTAAAACCAAAGATATTAAATTCATGATTATATATGACAAAAACACAAAAAAAACATAAAAATCCTCAAAGCAGAGCTGGCCCTGGTCTCTGGGGGCCCATAGAAAATATATTTTTAAATGAACACGAGACAAGAAGGAACTAAAGATTTCCTGAACAAGATTTGGAGACGTTGGCACTCCCAGGATTCTGTGGTAAAAACAAAGTTTAACTAAATTAAGTAAAGTCAACTCAGACTTGGAGAAGTGTCTTCACAAGCTTTTCCTGGACAGTTTGCAGCACTGACAGTGAAATGTATGACATTTGGAGGTGGCTGCTTTAAGGAAGTGCTCTAATTGTTTTCATATTGTAGCAGCCATAGATTTTGTCCTTACGTGCAATGGAATTTACCGTGTCACTACAAATTATTAGATTTACAAGTTTGGACCTTATGTCAGCTTTAACTCATATTAGTATATTATATTAACACAAATTGGTTCAAACTGAATCCTGCTTAGGGCCCCAAAAGTCTAGGGCCGGCTCTGCTTGGAAGATGTTACAGTTACATTATAATCACATGAGTAACATGACAGCTTAAGAATAAAACATATAATTATTTTCTATATAACTCAGAAGTTGAATATAGTCTGACACACTACAGCTAGACACCAAAACAGTATATGGACACAATCTTATATGAAAAATAGGGATGCTCCGATCGATCGGCCACCGACTTAAATCGGCTGATTTTCTCTCCAAATGACTGATCAGCTTTTTAGCCTGTTTGCAAAGGCCGATCTTTTAATTATTCATAATTTATTTTAATTATTTTTTTTTAATTCATCTTAAATAATTAAGACAATAAAATAGTTTTTGTTAAGGTCTGCAGCATTATTGTTACTGCATCCCATTTAACTGTAACAGTAATCACACATTTTTAGGTTTGTTTCAATCAAAAGAGGTTACCAAATACAAATGTGTCACTTAGCATTTGTTTTATATTGCATAATGAAGTATAATATATCTGATACTGAAAAATATGTGGAGGCCTATTCATGAGTTTAATGAGTGTTTAATAAGGGGCAACCTTAATCTAAGTGACAATGTTATGTAAATTCATCATAATAATATGTATTAGGCCTTTCTAAGAAGAGACAGCTAATACAATTACTTAGTTATTTACATTTTAAGTAGCAAAGGGTAAACTTTAAAAATAGGTATCGGTATCAGCTCAAAAATCAAGATCGGAGCATCCCTAAAATTTCTATTCTAATAAATCTTAAATGAAGAATGATTTTTTTCTCATGAAACCAAATATCTTCATATCTTTTAAATTGTCTTCCCTTAATGGTGTTCAAATCTTATCCCACAGTATGTTATCTTATCTTGTTTTATCATAAAGCGTTTTAAGGCAGTTGTCTAATACAGCCCTAATAATTTATCTGACGCATCATAATTACCTGAATGCTGCAGCTCTATTCCGACCCATTACATGAGGACTTTGAGGAATTAAAACAGACACAGAGATTCAACATTAAAGCCTCTGGAAACCTGGTCTAAAATAGTAAAAAAAAATATATAATATATATTAAAGTTGGGTGTGTCAATAAGCTTTTACAAAAATCAGATTGAAAATAAATGTTCATAAATATTATTAAAGTTAGTTAAAACAAACTGTTTTACCTTCTAGAATATTTGACAGGACTGTGTGGGCGTGGCCGTATCAAATGGTCTCCATGGCAACATGGTTGTTGTTTTAATAGAATGTTTGCACAGAGAACTGTCGTGATTGATTCAAAATAATATTTCTATAATAAGAACTAAGAGCATAATCCCACATCAACTAAACCAAATTTCTTTAAAATGTATCAAAATGAAATGACAATATCTTTAATTTGGATTGATGGATACGCCTAACTCTTTTCAGATGCTTTACTATCATAAAACTAACTCCCCACATTAGTTAGAAGGAATTAGTGGATTTGGGTATACATGGGTTTAAAACTCATCCTTTTTGCATGCTGTGGTCTCCTTCTCTGTCTCCTTCTCTGTCTCCTTGGTGAAGAACTTTCCATCCGCCTGCCTCCTGAAGGACACTTTGACGTGTTCCAGCCCCTGATCCTTCAGCTTCTGTTTGACCTGAGACACAAAACTCCTCAGCATTATCACTCACATAGATGAACCTTAATGCTAAATGCACTCTTGTTAAAGGGGAGTCAGTTATTCTGGAGAACGCTTGTTGTGAAAATCACTTTTTTTCAAAATCAATGAATATCCTCAGAATCCACTACCTGTCCATTGTGTGTTCACCAGAAGAAGTCCAGTGTTTATACACAGTCTAGGCTCTGTAAATATGTTAACAAAGGTCATGTTAACCCACCATAGCTAGCTACATGGCGTTTTCTGACAACAAGCTTACTCAAGAATCGCTGACTCCACCTTTAAGTTACAACCTGCAATCCCTGTTTCTGTTTTCTACCTTCACACTGTTTTGTGCTGTTGTAACATGAAATGCTAATAATTAAATCAAACATGGTATACCTGCTCCAAGAGAGCTTCCTTCATCGCTTCGTCATCCAGATTCTCACCGTCTTCTATGTTCAGACGCAATTTGAACACTTGCCTTGTCATCACGGGGGCTTCGGGGGCCAACTCTGTCAGGGACAAAAATATAGATTTAAAAACCCATTTCCTGTCATTCTAATTTGCTTTAAAAAATTACAAACTGTTGGAATCATTTCTTTTTAATACATTTTTACAATAATGTCTATTTGTGCTGATTTTCCCCATTTGTATTATACATCTCTTTAATAATCTGGCTGTAGTGAAATGTTATTATTGGTTCTGTGTTACAATAATAAGTGTTGCATCAACAGCTGATGGAACTTTAAAACCACACGCAGAAATGCACTAAACTTTAATCAGTAAAATTATGAATTGCAATTTAATTGTACTTATATTTATGATTACATTTGAAAATGATAATTGAGTTTGACGCTACCTATCGTAACAATTTTTCTCTATATTTTTTATAGGCTATCAATATATTTCGGACATTTTGTGAATATCTTTATATTGGAGGGGATGTGCCCAAATGTTCTTATAAATACGGCCATTTTTGTTGTAACTAAGAAAATGGTAATTAGATCGTCCATGTTTTGCATATTGTTTAGCACACACCCTATCATCTGCAGCTGATAACCACTGCATGCTTCCAAACAATATCAGGAAAACCATCCAGACTGCTCAAGAGTATTTTTAATTTGGGACATTTTGATGCTAAAATAAACCTAAATATAAATGTTTTTTGAATTAATGGGTTACCTTTGGTTAGATTGTAGCAAATGAATGGCTGGCCATGGTTACAGCGGTAGTCAAACCATTTTCCAGAGCTGGGGCGTGCATCCACACAATCATACCGGGCGTTGTTAGTAGGTTGATACTGATACCAGAACCTAAATGAGGAATTACTTCCGTCCGACCACTTCCAGGCGTCTCTGAAAAGGCCGATCCAGACTGATGTTCCTGGAGGTACCAGCTCTTTCACCTTCTCGTTCTCTGCATTGTTTCTCACACTGACCAGGTCTGTGTAGTTTTCTCTGCAGGAGCTCTGAGCCCCAGTCCATGACATGCTGCTGCTGGTGAGGTGATATCTGACATTTGACCCTGAAAATAGACCACAGAGAGGCACTGTTATGTAGAGGGACCATAACACACAATTTATTTAAACACATTTTTTCCAGTCTTTCCAAATCAACAACAAACAAAAGAATCCCTTAAAATCTACACCGAATACATAAGTACAGATCATTTTTCTCAATAAATTCTATTTATTTTGTAAAACTAAGGTTTTGTGTATAGAAACTGTATGAAAGATGTTACACAAATAACAATTAAATAATAACATATAAAGTTAGTATGTTTCACTGATTAAAACATCATAGGCCGACGTGTCAAAGAGAAGCAGAGAAGTGGAAGATCAAGAAACTAAACTCTTGTTATATGGTGTGACTTAATATCCTCACCTTGGACATCACAGCAGACTGCCTTATAGGGTCCGTCACATGATGTGTCGTTCCATAGTCCATCATCCCCCATCAGTCCACAGTATTGTTCACTGCCTGTTCCGGTTGGTTCTCCTGTCCCCCAGTTTCTAAACTCCATCTCTCCGTGTTTGTAGAAACTGCTGTTTGTCAGTGACCACATCCATCTACGGTTCAGCCCGATCCAGGCATCCTGAAAGCAATATTTGATTGTGTTACTTTAGCCTCAACTGTCATGTGAAGCTAAAACAAACGCTTTTCGAGGACAGGAAAGACTTGGTCTGGAGCCTTGAAACTGTTCAAACATATTAACTTTGTTTTCATTAAAATGGACAAAGACATAAGGCATCATCAAAACAGAAGGACACAGATATACCTTAAAAAAAGACCTTTAAAAAACAATAGGTCACAAAGTGCTTTGACATGATAAATAGGAGCAAATACAAATCAGATACACATAAATATTAAGTCAATAGACATACTGTACATCATTGTGATGATGAGAAAGAAAAGGGAAGATAGAGCAGCCATTGCAATAAACAAAATGAGATTAAAAGGTGCTAGGATAAAAAGACAAATAGAAAAACAATAAAGAGTCGGCCTCACATGAACGCAACACTATAGAAATGTGTTTTAAGAAGTGATTTAAAAGCACTCACTGATTCAGCCAGATTTATCTCCGTTTTCTGTATTGTATTTGTACATTTGTATTAATTTTCTCTAATCATTAGTTTTTTTGTGTGCGGATAAAACTGGATCGTTTGAACTCCAACACTGATTTAAATGAAACCAGTTTAACTGTAAAAGATCACAAGCCAAAAAGATTGTGAACCAGCAGGGGTTAAATGACATATTTAATCAACAAAAAAGTAAAGGACAAGTACGTCTAAATGTTACTGAAGTACAGTCTATCTACTTTAACTTTACTCAAACATAAAAAAGAAAAATCTTTGAAATGTCAGAGAGAGACAGGTGAACTTACACTTCCCCCTGTAACTATCAGGTTGGTCACGTTGTTCATTTCCTCCATGTTGTCTACAGTTGCCAGGTCTGTGTAGTGTTCTCTGCAGTAACTCTGCGCTTCAGTCCAGGTCTTCTGTTCATTCACAACATGGTACGTACGTCCAGCATGTGACGAGACAGCACACAGCCCTGTAGAGACAGACATGAATAATGATAAAATGGCAATAATGGCAATAATAAATAACCAAATAATAGTCTTGGCTTTAGGTCTCAGTGTGTTTAGGTTAGATTGGTCATTTGTTTGCCTTCATTAATTTCCAGATTAATATAGTCTGTGGCTTTCTACACGTCCACGTTGATGCAGGTTGCTGGTTGAACAGGTGTTATAAACATTGAGCTTTTTACTTTTGACGGTTTTATTGCAGTCAGGCTACTAACGAGCGGAGTTCACGTCAACTGGGTAACTTTAATCTTTAGGTTATCTTTCATCACTCTTCCGTGGCTGTGACTGTAGTCCGACGGTGACTCCCTATGTCTGTGTGTGTGTGTGTGTGTGTGTGTGTGTGTGTGTGTGTGTGTGTGTGTGTGTGTGTGTGTGTGTGTGTGTGTGTGTGTGTGTGTGTGGTGTGTCTGCAGCGCTGGCTGATACACACACACACACACACACACACACACACACTGAGAAGGACAGAGAGATTCTGCAGAATAACTTATGTGTTATTTGTGATGTGAAATTAATAATTTTGTGTCTCCAGAACATATTATATTGAAATAATTGTCAAAACTTTATTTAAATAAATATATGAAAAAAAAGGTTTTTCGTTTAATGATTTTTCCTAAATGGTTAAGATTTACTAACCAGTTACATGTGTACACCTACTGTCAAATACTGTTGAAAGTTGTTTTTGTGACCTGCTGTTACTGTCTTGGCTGTGAAAGCATTTCCAATAAGGATGTCTTGAAAGTATAATAATAATTAGAATATATACAACAAAAACAAATACTAATGAATATGATATTTCTAAGTATTTTACATCTACATGTATAGTGTTCGTCTCACAATACATTATAGTAAAACATTCATAAATATATAAAACACTTACCTGTAGCCAGGACGATGCTCAGAAGAACCTTTTCCATCGTTGGCTGTTCCCCGTCTGCCCTCTGTCAGTCTGTGACTGTCGATATGAAGCTGCTGGAATGAAGCAGAGATATACATCAACCTCTTTACTGCACAAACTGTATGCAAAGTGATTGTGTGACTTAAATGTTTATCTTACACTGTACTGAACAGACTATAAGGTCAAGAATGAGCCCTAATAAAATGTACATTTTATTTTTTGATAACTTTTTATGGTTGATATAATAATAATAATTGAGTTTCCTAATGGAGCATAGACACATACAGCCATAGAAAATAAGAACATCTGAAATGAATTCGCAACAGCAGTATGTAAAAACATTTAAATCAACTCCACTTCTACCAGCTGCAGCATAAAGTAATGAACACATTAATGCCTTCATGAATATAATATAATATTATTGGTGGTCATTCTGTTCAGTTAACAAAAGATTAAATCTAGTCACTGCTCAGGAGCCGAATACAGAGCTCATGTAATGTCAGTATGTGTTAAAAGTCCCTCTCCCCCTAAAGGTTATCAGAGGTTATTACAGAGAGTCAAAGGAGGGAGGAAGGTATTAGGGGTGTGCACGTTTATAAAAATGTCTAAATCTAAAAGGTGACACGACTGCACTTTCATATGGGGGGGTGAGGTTGCTCATGTCTGTCTCTCTCTCTCTCTCTGTCTCTCTCTCTCTCTGTCTCTCTGTCTCTCTCTCTCTCTCCTCTCTCTCTCTCTCTCTCTCTCTCTCTCTCTCTCTCTCTCTCTCTCTCTCTCTCTCTCTCTCTCTCTCTCTCTCTCTCTCTCTCTCTCTCTCTCTCTCTCTCTCTCTCTCTCTCTCTCTCTCTCTCTCTCTCTCTCTCCTCTCTCTCTCCTCTCTCTCTCTCTCTCTTCTCTCTCTCTCGCGCACACACACACACACACTCGTTTGTCCGCGCGTCATTATCAGCCTATCTTTCTACAAGTCCACGTTTTAGCAGGTTGAACAGGATAATTAATAGATAAACTTTGAGCTTTTGACTTTTCAGATTTTATAGCGCCTGTTTATAGCATTGTTTATGTTACGTCAATCTTCATTTGTCTTTAATCTCTCCTCCTCTGTGGCTGTGACTGAGCCCGCATGTGTGCCTGTAGCGTGTCCGCAGTGCTGGCTGACACACACACACACACACACACACACACACACACACACACACACACACAGAGCGCGGGGCAGACGGATTCTGCTGACTATCTTTGTTCAAATAGTTTGTGTAATTTCAGATTTTAAATTAATTAATGCCTGTTTCCAGAACACATTGAAGTAATTTTCAAAACAAAATGACTTTAATCTCTTTTCTATATTCTGTATCTATAATATTGCTTGATTCTCTGTGTAAACGAAGCTAATTTTGAATGATTTGACTGTTGATTTAGATTACAGGACTAGATATTTTGATGGTAAATTAGTGAGTTTTGAGTCTGTGAAAACTCGTGAAGGACCTGCTAATATTAACAACGTTTTTTAGAGGAGTTTTTTAGCTAGCTAGCTATGTCAGAAAAAAATATTTTCCTCTGCGTCCCACGGAGCCCGCACTGTGAAGCGATTCCCTAGGTGAGTTTCCATGTGAAAAATAAAGTTGCTAGAATAGTTTAAGTGTAGGCTGCTATTTTAGTTAAAGTGAGAAATGATGTGCTAACTAGCCGCAGCTAACAATGCTTTCTAAAGGTGTAGTAGCATGGCGCGTCGTTGTTACACTTGAAAATATGTCAAAGCAAAGGTGTCAGCGTGTCTGTGTCTGCAGGGTTCGACATAACGTATAGCCCGATGGCCCGGGGCCAGTAAAATCATATGCAGGGCAAGTTGATTGGCCAGTCACTGTCCCGCCCGGGCCAGTGACTGGCCAATCACAGTTCAGTATATTTTTGTAGACTAGGCCTATATCATGGTTCATTGAAATGCGCGTTGAGAGTCGGAATGAAAGCAGTGTTTATTTAAGACTCAATATAATAAACCTAATATAAAATATATTTTTTAATGAAAGGCCAGTGGACAACCGATGCGTGGGCGTTTTGACAGGCGGCCGGGTGCACTCTCGCTCCGTTGGCAGAGCTGCCTACCGTCCGCATGCGAGTCGACAAATCAATCGACTTGCTTTGCCCCCTTTTTCTTCTTCCCACAGCAGAGGTTGAGGTGCAGAAAATGAGCGCTTTTCCTTTATCTGCAGCCGTAATGTTACAGTAGGCTATTTGCATCCAAGCCCCAATGGTAATACAAATGAGAGGCGTTATTTAAACGCTGAGAATGCGTCTCCGGTGATTGTGTCGGTTGTAGACAGAAACGAACGGAGGGACTCGGCTCACTGTACAGTTCCTATCGTCGCGCAGTTTGGCACTGTGTTTTCAGGCTCGAGACATTCAATCAGATCGCGGAAGTCTTTCCCATTGAAATCGCTAACGGGGAGAATATCCCCGGTTATTATTTTAGCCACAAACCACAGTTCTTCTGCGCGGCGGCTCACTCACTCGCTGGCGAGATCACACGGTGAAACGCTGCTGTGATCGGACGAAGGCATTGTGTGTTTCTAGTGATTTAACGTCATAGTCTTATTAGACGAGCGTTTAACTTATGCTGCATATTTTGCACTGCATTGTTTTTTATCAATAGTTTGAAAAAATGGTCCCACACCGGACTCTTATGTGAAGCTGACACTTCATTGAGAAGTGACACTCCTGCAGCGCGCTCGCATACACGGTGAAATCTCCCATTAAAAAAACGGCATAACCCACTGATTTTCGGATTTCTATTCTATTTTTAAAG
>CM047511.1:31286895-31291895 GCA_026122265.1 Ammodytes dubius | reverse complement strand
TTGTAGGTCTTTGGAGGTGATCTGTGGGTTGTGTGCAACCATTCTCACAATCCTCCACCTATGCGCTCCTGTTTTTTTCTTGGTTTGCCATGCCTGAGTTTAACTGCCACTATGCCTGTGTCCTTCCATTTCCTGACAACGTTCCCTACAGTCGAAATTGACAATTGAAACCTTTGGGAAAGCTTCTTGTAGCCTTCCCCTAAACCATGACAATGAACAATCTTTGTTTTTCAGATCTTTTGGGAGCTGTTTTGATGATCCCATTCTATCTCACTTCAGCAGAGTGTCAAAGAGAAGTGCAACTTGCATTTAGGCACCTAAAATACATTTTCTCATGATTAAACAGACAATTATATGAGGTTCAAGGCTTAACAACATAATCCAACCAACTTTGTGTTTAAAGTAATCAGTTTTACATGCTGTTACAGGCATTAAAATCAACAAAACCACAAGGGTACCCATATTTTTGCACAGCCAGTTTTTCACATTTTATTTTATTTCATACAACCAAATACTGCTTTTCAAAAAATCTTTGTTTGGAAAACATCCCAGTACTTAGCTGTTCCTGGTAAATTAAAGACATACCACTTTTATATTTTTTTTTGTGAAAGCAGAGTCAATTATAATGCCGGCTGAGAGGGGTTCCCAAACTTTTTCATATGATTGTAGGTGAAATGGGGCAGAGAGGGCAGTGACATGCAGAGAACGACCGCGGGTGGGAATCGGACCCGGGTCTGCTGCTGGGCCCGGCCCGGGGGGGGGGGGGGGGGCCTACCAACTGAGCTAAAGGCGCCCCCCCCCCCCCCCCCAGTCATGCATTGTTAACAGATCACAAGAGAGACGGGGGATGAACCTTCCTGTGTTTTTGTCTTCTAGAGATGCTGATAGCGATCTCATATCTAGTCTTGTTCCTCAGGTTTCTAACTGTGGGAAAGTGAAAAGGGATTATAAAAGTGTTTAACCTCGGGGTGCTCTGGTGGTGTAGTGGATAGAGCGTGTACCATATCGGCTCCGGCCTTTGTTGCAGTGGTCGCAGGTTCAAATCCGACCGTGGACCTTTACTGCAGGTCATCCCCCCTCTCTCTCTGTCTCCCCATTTCAACTCTGTACTGTCTAATAAAGCTTGAAAATGCCAACGAATACAAAAACACAGTCATAATGTGATGAATTATGAGCCATGTTTTTATCCATATATCCATTCAACATTTAAAAACATGTCATTTATCTAATAAAGCTTGAAAATGCCAAAAAGTTATGTTTATGTGTAATGCACTCCCAATTTCGTTAGGTGACTGTACAACAATGACAATAAAGGCTGTATTATCCTATCTTATCTTATAACAGTTATTTTCAATATAACTTAATATAATAATCAAATTGATCTGACCTTTTTTCTAGATTGATAGTTTTTTCTATGTGTTTTAAGGAATTTTCGTGCATGGACAACTTCCAATACTTGTGCTTCTACTGCGAGTACTTAACTAGATGGACTAGATCAATATTGTAAATAAGAAACTGTTCTTAATGTTTTATCTGGAAAAATAAAGGTTTAAAAAAAAAAAGAAAAAAAAAAAAAAAATACTTTAGCTTTTAAAACATGTCCAGACACACACTCCTCTATTTACTTGAGTAATGCAGTTTCTTGACCCCAGAGTTCATGAGGTCACACACACACACACACACACACACACACACACACACACACACACACACACACACACACACACACACACACACACACACACACACACACACACACACACACACACACACACACTCTGCAATGTCTGGGTTTTGTCTTTCTGCACCTGGACTGAAAACACACAAACACACCTAGATAGACAAAACACACACACACACACACACACACACGCACGCACGCACGCACGCACGCACGCACGCACGCACGCACACACACACACACACACACACACACAAAACACACACACACACACACACACACACACACACACATACACTTAGATAGCAGATAACAATCATCACGATTTTCAGGAAAAACATTAAAGGTGTAGTCAGTGATTCATGAGAATGCTTGTTGTCAAAATCAGTGAATATCTCCTGACAATCCGCTACCTGTCTGTACTGTTTGTGCGCTGGAAATAAATCCAGTGTTAATACACAGCCTAGGCTCTGTAAAAGGGTATGTTTACAGAGCCTAGGTTCCCCCTTGTTTATCTACCGTATATTTACATACCAGTTTAACACATTATTAACACTGGACTTCTTTTTTTTTTTTACATCAAATGTTCTCCAGAATTGCTACACAGTAGTAATTGCACTGCATTGCAATAAACACACACATTTAAGGCACTTTTCACAACTTGTAGGAATGTACATCCTGTATGTGTGTGTGTGTGTGTGTGTGTGTGTGTGTGTGTGTGTGTGTGTGTGTGTGTGTGTGTGTGTGTGTGTGTGTGTGTGTGTGTGTGTGTGTGTGTGTGTGTGTGTGTGTGTGTGTGTGTGTGTGTGTGTGTGTGTGTGTGTGTGTGTGTGTGTGTGTGTGTGTGTGTGTGTGTGTGTGTGTGAGAAGCTGCCGTTTGACAGCTGTGAGCTATTGGAGTTAGCTCACCATAAACTTCCTCTTCCCTTGTAGGTCCAACGGTAAAACACACACACACACACACACACACACACACACACACACACACACTCACACACACACACACACACACACACACACACACACACACACACACACACACACACACACACACACACACACACACACACACACACACACACAGGCGTCTCTCTAATCTCTATTATTTCCAAACAGACTGTTTTCCAGTGAAGCCAGTAGGTTATTCCCCCAGTTGGAAAACAAAGACAGACACCAAACTGTTAAACCTGCAGTGTGTAGAATTTTGGGTTTTATTTCCTAGCAGATTTTGTAGAAAGTAATTATAATATCCATAGGTACATTTAATTTAGTGCATACTAGCGGAAAAAAAAAGTTTGAATTATTTTTTTCCCTTAGAAAGAGTCTCATATATGTCCATATTTCTGCATATTTTGGACCAAGGCCTAGTGCCACCATCTTGAAAGTGTCATAGTTGGAATGTCATCAGGTGCATTGTTTAAAATGTAGAATTGTTCTTGTCCTTGAAGGCCACTGTAGCTTCTGTTATTATTCAGAAGGGTTGGGGTTACCCAGGGAGCGTTGCATTCTAGAACTTTCTAGAACTTACTTGATGATGTCATATTACACACTGCACCTTTAAGATCCTTAAAAAGTTTAAAAATAGATTTAATTCAAAAACCTAAAAAATTAATGATTCAAGATACGTATTGTGTATTTTGTGTATATAAAAATTCCTTAAAGGTGCACTAAGTAACTTTGGGTGTGTCAGAGAAGTGAAACATTTTCTTAGGTATATTCTAATAACTGAATAAACAAACTTTCCTCGCAGGGAAAATGTAGATCCCTGGAACACTGTTTGAAGTTAGAACGCTTCCTGAAAAGTTACTGTTTCACTGTTGTTGTTGTTTACAGCAGCAGGGCCCACAGTTTGGTTTACAAACATATTCTTGTCTTACGTTTGGTTCCAGGTTCCTCAAAATAATTTAGTTTTGCATTTATGATGATATAATTTTTCAATACTAAGAATTACATGAAGAGAAAATATGTTTAGTAAACTAACTGCAGGCTCTGTGAATATAAACAAATCCCCCTCCTCTGAAACTGCATAGTGACCCTTTAAGGCTCAATTTAGCAAACACACACACACACACAAACACACACACACATACAAACACACACACACACACACAGACACACACACACACACACACACACACACACACACACATACACACGATGATATAATTATTCAAATTATTATTATTAATATGTTTTTATAAATTAACTGCAGGCTCTGTGAATGAAAACAAATCCCCCTCCCCTTACCCTGCACCTCTAAACAATAAACCAACATTTGAACAACAGAAAGTAGACACCGGCTTTTCCTGTGTGAACATGTAGCAACACGTCGGGTCACACGATCGGAGGAAGGAGGGATGAAACGGAGGAGAGAAAGTGGAAGAATGTGACGCACACACAGACAGGCAGACAGAGAGAGAGAGACAGACACACAGACAGACAGACAGAGAGAGAGAGACAGACACACAGACAGACAGACACACAGACACACAGACAGTCAGACAGACAGACACACAGACACACATACACACACACACACACACACACACACACACACACACACACACACACACACACACACACACACACACACACAGGTGAAGATGAGAGTAAGACAACAGAGGGGAATCCCTAACCTGCATGGGTTTAGTTTCTACCGTGTCCTTAAAAGGGGGAGTCAGTGATTCTGGAGAACGCTTGTTGTTCAAAATCAGTGAATATCTCCTCATGATCCGCTACCTGTCTGTACTGCCTATAGGCTCTGTAAACAGGCATGTTGCTAGCTACAGTTGGGCCCCCTTTATTTACATACCCACTTGTTCACATCCCAGTTTACAGAGCCTAGGCTGTGTATTAACACAAAAAAAAATCAGCACACAACCAGTATAGACAGGTAGTGGATCATGAGGAGATATTAACTGATTTTGTTGTGTATGAAAAGTGCTGTATAAATAAAGTTTGATTGATTATGATACAGAAACCCAAATAATGATAAAGTGGAAGAGGAAAGGACAACACCACAGTCTTAATTATCATTTAACATTATAAACAAGCACTCATGGTGTAGTGGTTAGACCCACCCCCCCCCCCCCCCCCCCTCCCCTCCATAGAGTCTCAGTCCTCTTCACAGCAGACCCGGGTTAGAATCCAGCCCGGGTCGTTCTCTGCATGTCATTCCCCTCCGACACATTTCATCTCTGTCTCTCCAAAACTGTCTAATCAAAGCAAAAATACCAAAAAAATAAAACAATAATAAAAATAAACACACACGCATCATGCACACACACACACACAAACGCACACACACAAACACACACAC
>CM047511.1:31276895-31281895 GCA_026122265.1 Ammodytes dubius | reverse complement strand
AATAACCAGTGACCCTGATGTGCAACTGTAATATACTGTAGGTAATGTTGACCCATGTTGTGCATCTAATGGTTAAAGGTGCAGTGTGTAATATGACATCATCAAGAAAGTTCTACAAAGTTCTAGAATGCAACGCTCCCTGGGTAACCCCAACCCTTTTGAATAATAACAGAAGCTACAGTGGCCTTCAAGGACAAGAACAATTCTACATTTTAAACAATGCACCTGATGACATTCCAACTATGACACTTTCAAGATGGCGGCACTAGGCCTTGGTCCAAAATATGCAGAAATATGGACATATATGAGACCCTTTATAAGGGAAAAAATTATAATTAAAAAAAAAAATTCAGCTATTATGCACTAAATTAAATGTATTTATGGATATTATAATTACTTTCTACAAAATCTGCTAGGAAATAAAACCCAAAATTCTACACACTGCAGGTTTAAAGGAACATTGCAACAGATAAAGTGTATGTAATAAATAAATACCAGGGATGTAACTCTTTAGCAGCTCTTTTTAAACAGAACCTCAAAACACATCTCTTTAAAGGAGCATTTAGCTAAACTTTCTTTTAGGTTCCCCCTTTTTAAGCACTTTGAGATTCTTGAATATAAAGTGCATCATAAATCAAATGTATTATTATTATTATTATTATTATTATTATTATTATTAGAATATCTTAGAATAGGAGAATCTTTTTCAGTTCATTCATGAATCATGATTTGAAATGTTGACACATGCTCGTGGTGTAGTAGATAGAGCCGTCTGTCTGTCTGTCTGTCTGCCTCTCTGTCTGTCTGTCTGCCTCTCTGTCTGTGTGTGTGAGTGTGTCTGCCAGTCTGTCCGTCCGTCCGTCCGTGCGTGCGTGTGTGTGTCTGCCTGTCTGTCTGTCGGTATGTCTGTCTGTTTATCTATCTATCTATCTATCTATCTATCTATCTATCTATCTATCTATCTATCTATCTATCTATCTATCTATCTATCTATCTATCTATCTATCTATCTATCTATCTATCTATCTATCTATCTGTCTGTCTGTCTGTCTGCCTGTCTGTCTGTCTCTCTCCCTGTCTGCCTGCCTGTCTGGAACACAGTCACTCACCCATGTAAACGTTCTCAGTGGAATTCCCCTTTCTGACCACCAGCTTCAACTGCAAAAGGGAGAGAAAGATAGTGTTCCAAAGAAGTTAACCAAGAGTGTGTGGTGTGTGTGTGTGTGTGTGTAACTGTGTGTGGTGCATGTGTGTGTGTATATGTGTGTGTAACTGTGTGTGTAACTGTGTGTGGTGTTTGTGTGTGTGTGTGTGCGCGTATAACTGTGTAACTGTGTGTGTGTTTGTATGTGTGTGTGTGTGTGTGTTTGTGTGTATATATAACTGTGTGTGTGTATGTGTATGTATGTATGTGTGTGTGCGCGTGCGTGTGCGTATAACTGTATGTGTGTGTGTTTCTGTGTGCATATAACTGTGTGTGTGTGTGTGCGTGTATAACTGTGTGTGTGTACAGAGCTTTCTTACCTGCAGAAAGATATTGCCCACTTTCTGTACTTCACTGGTGCCAACAGTCACTGTTAGAATAAGACAAAAAGATCACTTAGCAACGGTCATTAAACCCTTGACAGCGGTCTGTCTTGCTGGAAATAACAGACCTGTAGAATGCCGTGACAGACACAGGATTCTCAAAGTGCCATGTAATAAGAACACTATATGGTATTGTAGAAAGTCATATTTATGTATACAGATCCCCCGTCTCCCCGCCACATGTCGAAGTGTCCCTGGGCAAGACACTGAACCCCGAATTGCTCCCGATAGTTAGCTTAGTTAACTTAGCACCCTAGTGTTAAGCCTACCCTGCGTGGTAGCTGCTGCTATCGGTGTATGAATGTGTGTGTGAATGGGTGAATGTGTACAAAACAATGTAAAGCGCTTTGGGTCTGTGAATAACGGAGATAAAGCGCTATATAAGTCCATTTACCATACCATTTACCATTTAGGTGAAACTCATATTATTAGAATATCATGGAAAATGAATTGGAATTGAGGCAAGAATTCATGCAGAAGGGGCCCAAACCAAGTACTGAGTACATACTGTATGATTATTTTTGGGCATTTTTATGCTTTATTGATAGTGTAGAGACAGAGGTGAAATGGGGCAGAGAGGGGAGTGACATGCAGAGAACGACCGCGGGTGGGAATCGAACCCGGGTCTGCTGCTGGGCCCGGCCCGGGAGGGGGACGCCTTACTAACTGAGCTAAAGGCGCCGCCCCCTGTATGATTATTTTTGACAAAAAGTCATTTTTACAAAAAGCGTTCTCCAGAATCACTGACTCCACCTTTAACTTATCAGCTTTTTTTGGGCTGGATTTTTTAAAGGCCTAGTTACTTGTTTCTCTTAAAGGTTCTGGCAACCCAGAGCCCAACTGGATCCAGCCACTTTCCCCGGCACCAACATGCAAAGACATATAGTGTGTTTGAACGGTACATAAAGACCCCTCCCTGTCCACTCCTACACATACGCTAAAGCTAGGTAGCTATTTAACATGAAAATCAGCTCAACAATAGCCTAGCTCGATGCTAATGTCTGTGCTGTATGATCTATTAGCATTTCTATCACTAGTTGGTCTAAAGAAGTCATTGGGCCGAATGAATAAACAATGAAGCCTGATAGAGACCCATCACACACACACACAGCTGAGGTGTTCAAATCAAGCTATTAGGTATGCTAATGGCTACGTTAAGACAACAACCTTTAAGTTCATGCATGACACACACACACACACACACACACACACACACAGACACAGACACACACACACACACACACACAGACACAGACACAGACAGACAGACACACGCACAGACAAGAGTCGTCTGATTGTCTGCTATGCAATGCGTGAATGTGGTGAGAAATGTAAAGCGCTTTTGGGCTGAGAAAATCTGCTAAAAAAAAACCTATATAAGTCAAGTCCATTTACCATTTACTCTTAAAGCTACAGTGCGTACATTTTCAATCTAAATTAATGTCTGTTACATTCAAGCCATCGCCAAACGAGTTGACAGACAGTTGATTATTAAGCCTATCAGCTCCACAAAACTCTCTCTGTATTTCTCAGTATGGCAGCGTTTACAAACTGGTGTCCCCCCCCCCCCCCCTGACACTGGTGCAGGAGCTCAAGAAAAATCCCCAAGAAGAGCCCAAGAAATGTTTCAGTTGTTGATTCTACTGCTAAGAAAAAAAAACCTGGACGTACAGCAGAAGGTATAAAATCCACAGGGGACGACAGAAGTTACGCACTATAGCTTTACGTGTGTAGAGAGTGTGTTTATTTGATGAGATATCTTTACCTCCAAACTTCCACTCCATGTCGACTAGTTGATTGACCATCAGTGTCTGTCCCATTGCCTGTCTGGACAGAGCACCGTAGTTCTCCCCCCACTAGAAAAAAATAAACATTTATTAAAGGAATATTTCACCCATATAGAACCAGCGTTCTATCATTATAAAATCACTATTATAATATAATGAATGAGGTTTTTCTTCCCTCAGTCTTCCCTTGGCCCAGCTGTCCTGTTAATCCTAACCCTACATTTTTACAGAAGTGATGTCACATTAGTAAAATGTAGGGTTAGACAGTGAGACCATGAAACACTCTTTCTGCCTTTTCTCAGGCTAGGATGAACCGATTTCTAAAATGTTTGTACTTTTATACTACAGAGGATGTCAGAGTTCAATACACCTTCATATTTCCACCGGTGAAGTGGGTCTTTAAATAGCAAATAGCTAGTAGCAACAGGCCAGTTTACAGAGCCTAGGCTGTGAATTAACACTGGATTTTTTTCAGAACACACACAGTACAGACAGGTAGTGGATCATTAGGAGATATTCACAAAACAGCATAGTTCTCCCCCCACTAGTAAAAAATACACTTTCATTAAATAGCAAATATATAGCAACATGCCCGTTTACAGAGCCTAGGCTGTGAATTAACACTGGATTTTTTTCAGAACACACACAGTACAGACAGGTAGTGGATCATGAGGAGATATTCACAGAGCAGCATAGTTCTAGTTCTCAAATGTCAGAAAAACATGTGAACATATAGTGTGTGGTGGAAAAAATGTATATTAATGCACAGCCTAAGCTCTTTCAAGGGCATGTTGCTACTAGCTACGGTAGGCACCCTTGGTTTTCATATACCAGTTTACAGAGCCTAGGCTGTGTATTAACACTGGAATTTGGAATAAATCCTAATACAAAAAGGTTATTAGGATTTAGTGAAGTTACCTGCAGTGAAAAGTGAGCCGCCTTGTCTTCATTCAGTCCTGAGGAGATAAAAACAAATGGGACAGGGTTTTGGTTTCAGGATTAAAGCTGCAGTGTGTAGAATTTTGGGTTTCAGCTCTTTTAAATCGGGTCTCAAAATGTTCTTGTTTCCCTTTTAACCTGTAATTAAAAAAAAAAAAAAAAATTCTTTGTAAAATGTTTTAATTCTTTTATTTAAATGTCCATGTTTTAAATTTGTTCCTTTTTTGTATTTGTGTTCTTTATTTGATTTTAACCCTGTGAAGCACCTTGAGTGGCCCTGTGCCTGAAATGTGCTTTATAAATAAAATTGCCTTGCCTTGCCTTTTATTTCCTAGCAGATTTTGTAGAAAGTAATTATAATATCCATAAGTACATTTAATTTAGTGCATAATAGCTGAATTTTTTTTTTTTTTTTTTTTTTTCCCCTTAGAAAGGGTCTCATATATGTCCATATTTCTGCATATTTTGGACCAAGGCCTAGTGCCGCCATCTTGAAAGTGTCATAGTTGGAATGTCATCAGGTGCATTGTTTAACATTTAGAATTGTTCTTGTCCTTGAAGGCCACTGTAGCTTCTGTTATTATTCGAAAGGGGTGGGGTTACCCAGGGAGCGTTACATTCTAGAACTTTCTTGATGATGTCATATTACACACTGCACCTTTAAACATATTTCTCAATATGATTTTA
>CM047511.1:31254395-31259395 GCA_026122265.1 Ammodytes dubius | reverse complement strand
ATTCTGTTAAATAACGAGGAAGCTAAAACAATGGTTAATTAAGCGTTCCAATATCTGAGTCCAGAGATATATCATATGCAATATCTCCCACTACACACCTTTAAACTGACGATAACTGGTAGCGTTACTGTGATTTTCGGGCTTTCTGCCCCAGACTTGCGTTTCAGATCATCGGGGCTTTAGCTAAGGTGTGTTGACAGTTCCGTCAGTTGGCCGCGGGGCACGCTGCTGCTGGCTCAGGAATGTGTGTGTGACGTAGGGAGGGAAATCTGAACACACACACACACACACACACAGACAGAGAGACAGACACACAGAGAGAGACAGACACACACACACAGAGACAGCCACACACAGAGAGAGAACACACACACACACACACAGACAGACACGCATGCACACAGAGAGACAGACACACACATACAGAGACAGACACAGACAGACATGCAGAGACAGACACACATGCACACAGAGAGACAGACACACATGCACACAGAGAGACAGACACACACTCACACACACACACACACACACACACACACACACACACACAGAGACAGACACACACATGCACACACTCATGCAGACAGACACACAAAGAGAGACGCACACATGCACACACACACACACACACACACACACACACACACACACACACACAGAGGGGAAGGCAGAGTGATGGATATTCAGATAGGCAGGTTAATGGAGCATAATGATGATGATAACAGTCTCCACGGTTACCTGGCCAAAATCGCTCTTGTATGAAAGAAAACAGGGAATTAAATGTTATTATAGAGTTATTATAATTTGCTATATTACACACTACGCACTTAATATTTTAAAGTTCAGCGTTCGCCCCAGGAAATGTCTTAATATTTCTCCATTACATTGCACATTTCATTTTAGTGTTTTACGGCGGCGACAGGCAGACAGGCAAGCAGGACCCAAATGCAGAAAGTTTCAAGTGAGGGTCATTTATTGTCCAAAAAAAAACACAAAAACTCCAGAAACGCAGAAACGCACAAAGGCACATGGGACACAGGAACATACAGGGACAGACTCACCAACAGGTTGTAGTGGGAAATATTGCATATGATATATATATATCTCTGGACTCAGATGTTGGAATGCTTACTTGGCCATTGTTTTGTATGGACTTATGGGTGTGGTTGAGAGTATCAACAGACCACTCGGACAGCCACGCCTATGGTTAACTTATGCACAATTACTCTGTCTGTTCTTCTATTGTCCTATGCTCAAAACTCCTCCTATGGTTAAGTTATGTACAATTAGTCTGTCTGCCTGCCTGAAGCAATGTGCTTAAATATCCCTCTCTTCAACGAAACGGGGTTCACTCTTGCAAACACTTTCCCTGTGTTTGGATTAGTGGCCTCTCCGCGGAGATCCTTGCTGTATGATTGAATAAAATCTAATGCTACTATTAACGTATCACTATTGCTTAATTTTCCTATTACAAGGTACAATGCTCGGACAGGGAACAAAGAAACACTGGGAGTTATATACACACACACACAAGACAGGATGGACAACGAGGGACAGGTGAAACACATTAGGGGAGGGAGCAGTAATCACACAAGAGGGAAACTTGACAGGACATGGGGAGGAACAAGACAGACATACCAAAATAAAACAGGAAACCCGGGTAACACCAAAACAAGACAAGACAAAGACAGACAGACAGATCTATTTTTTTACTTTCTATTCTATTTTGAATACAGTATACTGTTTTATATTACACAGAACATTCCTTTGCCCTACTTAGTATTTAGAATTTATCTTATGTAAATATTGTTTATGTTTATCTCGTTTATCTTATGTAACTCTCTATTTTTTATTATTATATCATTTTTAACTGCACCGTGGGCCAGAGATAGACGCCATTTTGATTCTGATTTGTCTTGCATATATCAGAACTTAGTCAAGGTGGTCACTGCCCAGGGGTATCGGAGGCGCGGCAACATTTTTGGGGGTATTCTGCTCAAAGTTGCCAATACGCAACTAAAGAAATAAACAACTTTTTATTTGAATACAAAAATACAGCAGACACTGACCTTACAGTTGTGCAATTTGATTTGCTATGTGCAGGGACAAATGATGTGCAAACATGCAGACAGTACAAAACACAATTAAAAGAAAACTTCTACTGTAAAACTAAAAAATCTAGTGTAGACAGTTTTTAGTTTTCTTAAAGGTGCAGTGTGTAATATGACATCATCAAGAAAGTTCTAGAAAGTTCTAGAATGCAACGCTCCCTGGGTAACCCCACCCCTTTTGAATAATAACAGAAGCTACAGTGGCCTTCAAGGACAAGAACAATTCTAAATTTTAAACAATGCACCTGATGACATTCCAACTATGACACTTTCAAGATGGCGGCACTAGGCCTTGGTCCCAAATATGCAGAAATATGGACATATATGAGACCCTTTCTAGGGCCCTATGATTTCCGCGATAACGAAAACGCGGACGGAATCACGGAATCGGGCAATAAAAATGGAATCTGCTTGTTAACACGGAATGTCACGGAATTCGCCATTATTTTGGTGAAATTCAATTTCCAAGGCAAAGGGAAACAACACGGTTGAAATTAAAGCAGAACTAGGGAGGAATTATGGTTTGGCGACATCTAAAGACCAAACTACTGCCGTGAAAAGTATAGCCTGGCTGCAGGATCGCTAATGTAACACACAGCGCCAAACCCCTTTCACAAATCTGTCTATTCAATATTTACTTATTAATTTATCCATATACGTAACTCTGGCATGTACATAACTTAACTTATTGTTAATAATATGGTCTGTTTATACATTCGGCATATGATTAAAGCATCTAAAAGCACGTAATCATGTTAAACGTTTACTGTTATAAGTTATTAATGCCACTCGCTCCCGCAGATACACAGCACAGGGAGGTCTTATATTCAGCCATTGCTAAAGGGAGTGTTGTATTATGGAACGGCCGCTTCGGTACGAAATTCCAGTCTCAACAATGTTTCCTACTCGCAATTATAACTAGCGTCTACAGCCCGTTGTTTTCAAGTAGTGTAACCTACCTGTAGTGTTACATTATTCAGCTGTTGCCGTGATGTCGGCTAACGCTGATGCTAATGATAACTAGCTCTCTGTCGCACAATAGATTGTAGGTTGGTGTTGCAGCCAGCTGTTGGGTGAAGGGCTGTCCCACATGTAAAAGCCATGGACCTATAAAGCCTGTCCAATATTCACTCTAGTCCAGCTTCTTGAAAAGTTTATAAGGACTTTATTATTTATGTAAAAAAAAATATGTAATGCTTCACTTGAAGCACACAATTAATGGCTTTATTTTCTTATATAGCCTAGCTACCCAACACATCTGTTTTTAGTTTTTTTAAGCACTAAAAACAGTGCAATGTTGTGATGTATTTTAAATTTAGCCTTATATCTGATTAAATTGTTAGAATATTATTTGTTCGCAATAATTAGACACTCGTTCTGATGACGAAATGAGTGTTAATTGTACAAAAACGGAAATCATGAGATTAAAACGGAAAAAACGGAATTTGTGAAAAAATAAAACGGAATTTGGAAAAAAATAAAACGGATTTCATAGGGCCCTACCTTTCTAAGGGAAAAAATAATAATTAAAAAAAAATGTCAGCTATTATGCACTAAATTAAATGTACTTATGGATATTATAATTACTTTCTACAAAATCTGCTAGGAAATAAAACCCAAAATTCTACACACTGCAGCTTTAACTTTCATGTTTCACAGTACATGGCTCTCCCCTTTCTGTCTCATCACAAAGCCTTTCCTCTCAGCTCCTTTTGCTCAGTACGCTTCTGAGGGTTTAAAAAAAATCCTTTTTACAAAACCTGATTTAGGCCAGAGAGAGAGGGAGAGAGAGAGGGGGGAGGGAGGGGAGGAGGGAGGGAGGGAGGGAGAGGGGGAAGGGAGGGAGAGGGAGGGGCGGGGAGGGAGGGAGAGAGAGAGAGGGAGAGAGGGAGGGAGAGAGAGGGAGAGAGAGAGAGAGAGGGAGAGAGAGAGATGGGAGGGAGGGAGAGATGGAGAGAGGGGAGAGAGGGAGAGAGAGGGAGGGAGGGAGAGGGGGGAGAGAGAGAGGGAGGGAGGGAGAGGGGGGAGAGAGGGGAGGGGGAGAGAGAGAGGCAGGGGAAGAGAGAGAGGGAGAGATGGAGAGAGAGAGGCAGGGGAAGAGAGAGAGAGAGGGAATCATTTAAACAAAATTAGTTGAAAAGAGGGGTAACCAGGACGATTGTGTGGGGCAGAAACGGGACACGAGGGTTTTTTGAATTGAATTGAAATGTTCTGTTCTTGCAAACATTGAAATTAAGTTTGTTTAAATATGTCACATTGTGGCAAATGAAAAAACAAGCTGTACACTCTGGCAGCTTCCACACCTGTATAATACAGACCCTGTGTTCCAAATCTCATACTCTTTCTTTTCTCTATTCTACATACTACATCTGACCATAAAAAGAATCTAGCTAGGATGCAGTATGCTACAATTGGGACATACTTTACTCTCTTATTTCATCCTAACATTGCGCCTTGATCTTGCCTCTTGCTTTTATATCCGTCGCATCCCCATTTGTTTTCATATGGAGGCTTCGTCGATGTGACGTCACTTCACGTGCGCACTGGATTGTGGGTCAGAATCGGCCAAAATAGGATGCTGATTTCAACACTAAAAATCTTGGCCGCATGAAGTAGGACATCCGGGTACTTCTAACCATCCTAAATCTGGCCAAAAGAATCGGGACATCCTAAATCTTTTTTTATACTGTACTAAAGGCTGAAGGGCTGAAGTTGAGCCAAAAGTTTAGAAGAGTTCAATATGCAGGGGCGTAGTGGATAGAGCGCGTACCATATTGCCTCCGGCCTTTGTTGCAGTGGTCGTGGGTTCAAATCCGACCCGTAGACCTTTACTGCAGGTCATCCCCCCCCCCCCCCTGTCTCTCTCTGTCTCCCCATTTCAACTCT
>CM047511.1:31239395-31244395 GCA_026122265.1 Ammodytes dubius | reverse complement strand
ACTACTATCCATGCTTAAAGAAGGCAGGGTTATAACCTTTTTTTTTAATATTTGAAGATTTTATTTCAAATAGGCCTAGACTCTGTGGACACAGGCTATTTTGTAATTCACTGTGTATTTAAAAAATAAAACAACACATTTAATTGAAAGCAAAGTCATATTGGTCTCTAGAATTTTATCCAGGTTAGTGGCAATCATCAACTTCCTGTCAGAGAGAAAGCTTCCTCTGCGTGGCCCCTCTGACACACTTAATGAACTAGGACTAGGCAATGGACATGTCATGGGTCAGGTTCAGTTAATGGCTCAGTTTGACCCTGTGATGTGGGATCCTCTTAAGGTGCGAACACACCAAACGCGTCGGGTGCGGTGGCCAAAGCGCCCAACGCACCCGATCTGGCGCTTGGTCATTTTGTGTCAAAAAATGGTTCAACGCGCCCAACGCTATGCAGCTAGTCTCCCCCCCCTGATATATTTATTCCCCTAATCAACCATGGCTGCGATCATATCCGACCCGACACAACAGCGTTCATGTCCACACAAAAACAACAACAACACGGCCAACGATTGTGCCAAAAGACAAATAAACAGCAACTGAATGGAACAAATAGCCTTAAAACAGCATTGCAGATTCACGCCACTCGGAAATGAACACAAACAGCAAGGCAGCACCATACCAAACACATTTACAGCAGCATTGTGCGCAGGGCAGTAGAAAATAAAGGCAAGTAGCCTACATTACCCTACTGTGACGGGACCGTGGCTGGCGTAGATATAAACACCGGTGCTTCGCTGTACTCGTCGTGAAAGTTCCCCGGACTTAGCCGTTATGTTTGGGTTCATTATGGAGGTGGTGGCCGCACACAACCGGGTGAGTTAACTAACGCTTACGCTTTGGTAACGCGGCTGCCGCGCCCAAAGCGCCGCTTTGCCGCGGCCAACAGATCATCGCGCCTAAACCAATGGTTCCCTATGCAAAAATAGGATTTTTCAACGCCGCCACCGCACCCAACGCGTTTGGTGTGTTCTCACCTTTAGACCAATCCAAGCTAAGAAAGCCTCTGACAGGTACCTGAGTAGTCTCATCCAAAATGAAAAAAAGCTAGTGACTTTTGTTCATCCCTTGTATGGAGTATCTCAGTGTGCGCGATATAAGGTACATTAGATGCAAGGGCCCCCAAATGACTGTTCGCCTGGAGCCCCAAAATGGCTAAGTTCGCCACTGCACACACACACACACACACACACACACACACGCACACACACACACACACACACACACACACACACACACACACACACACACACAGAGGGTGTGTGGGTGGGCCGATGGTGTTGTTTTTGGCAGGACGTATCTCATCATTAGCTTCTATAAAAGTCGCTGCCAGGCTGATGGAGTTCTTAGGAAAACAGATTTGATTGACACATGGGAGTCTCCTGCATAGTGCAACAATAGTGCACTGTAAAAAAAATATAATAATATAATGTACTTCTAATATAATATAATATAATATAATTAGTGCTGTCAAACAATTAAAATATTTAATCGCGATTAATCGCATTAATGTCATAGTTAACTTGCGATTAATTGCATTTTTATTTATTCTAGCCTGAATGTCCCTTGATTTTTTTTTTGTCCCATTATTTTTTCTCATTTTAATGCTCTTATCACACCCCCCATTCACCCAATTATGATATTAAAGAATATAGTTATTTTCTTTATAGCCTAGTTAACTTAATTATACACTTTTATAGTGCAACTTGTTCATGCTATGTTAACGTTGATTTGCCGCGGGGAGTTTCATACACACACACACACACACACACACACACACGTGCACACACACACACACACACACACACACACACACACACACACACACACACACACACACACACACACACACACACACACACACACACACACACACACACACACATAGTTTCATGTTCATCCAAGTCTCTTAAATGCTGAAACTGTGACTCATCTCATATCCTCTGTTCGAAAAACGAAACCAAACTAATTGCAGGTTATATAACTTAATAAGTAAATAAATAAATAAGTAAGTAACATTTATTGCAGTCATTTGCTTATTTAATTCTTTCTTTTTCTTTTTCTTTTTCTTGTCTGTCTGTGTGAGGGAGGGGGGTGGGGGTGGGGGTTGTGTGTGTACTGTACGTGTCTACTTATTTGTGTGTTTTTGTCTGTATACATTTTTTGTTAAAACCATTAAAATATAAGTTTAAAAAAAACAGTAAAAGTCTAGTTTTGGTTCATGAATGAATAATAGCCTTTTATTTATTTTCATTTTCATTTTCCTTTATTTAACCTAGAAAGATCAATTGAGGGGTGACCCTCTTTTACAATGACGTCGAGTTTGTACAGATACACAATATACAATGAGAATACACAACAAGTTTACACACACACACACACACACACACACACACACACACACACACACACACACACAACACAAGACACAGACAAACAATTTAAAACATTCAGATCAATTGAATGAAAGAGACAATAGCCTAATTAAAACAGTTACAAGTGTAGAGGGGCTGATTCAAAATAATAATTTTAAATAGGTTAACAGTTATGAGTGTATTTATTTTAATTGTATGTTGTAGGCTGTTCCATTTAACATATTACTTCCATCTCTCTTCCAGGCGCCAGTGATCGGAGACACGCCCCTTCCTCCCGAGGGCCAATCAGAGAGCGACAGCGGAGTGGAGCTGACCAATGAGAACAGCCCTCTGGCCGCAGCCCAACCGCCTTCACCCTTCAGCCCCAAGCAGAACGGAGACGCCGCCTCGCCACAAGGTGAAATAAAACACACACACACAGAGAGAGAGACACACACACACACACACACACACACACACACACACACACACACACACACACACACACACACACACACACATCGAGTATACACTGAGAGAGAGACACACACTCAGACACACACACACACACACACACACACACACACACACACACACACACACACACACACACACACACACACACACACACACACACACACATACACAGATGCAAGGGCGCGCACACACACACACAGTCACTCACTCACCTCACTCACTCACTCACTCACTCACTCACTCACTCACTCACTCACTCACTCACTCACTCACTCACTCACTCACTCACTCACTCACACTCACTTCACTCACTTCACTCACTCACTCACTGCAAGGCCGCACGCACACACACACACTAGAGTATTAAAAAATTATACTTTACATCGTCCCATAGTTTCCTACAGTCCTTTATTTGCTATGCAGCATGTGAATGATCCCTCACATTTCTGTTTATGAATAATTAAAAATGTACAAGACAGAAAAATTAAAGTATGTACACACAAATAACAATACCATTTAACAACTACAAGGCAAACAAAGCACAGGGGGATGTAGATGTACAAAAAATACAGACAATAACACAAAAAGAATTACACAACATATGGAACACACACTGGAATGATTGGAATTATGTAAAGAATGTAAAGAGGAGAGATAATGTTTTCCCACGTTTACTGTATCACTTCATATAATATTGAGTTTCTTTTGTGCCATATGTCTAACCTTCTGTCACCACACACAAACACACACACACACAACACACACTAACACACACACACACACACACACACACACACACACACACACACACACACACACACACACACACACACACACACACACACACACACACACAACACACAGATGGAGACCAGAGTCCGAGGGACAGCAGAAAGAGGGCAGGAAATCAGAGGAGGAAGAAGCAACTTGGGATTCCTACAGTGAGGTAGGACCACGAACGCATCATGGAACTTTCATCTTACAGTTTATCTCGTTTACATAGAAACTAAATAGTGGGGGCGCCCTTAGCTCAGTTGGTAGGCCGCCCCCCGCCCCCCATGGCCTCGGCCAGCAGCGGACCCGGGTTCGATTCCAGCCCGCGGTCGTTCTCTGCATGTCACTCCCCTCTCTGCCCCATTTCAACTCTGTCTCTACACTATCAATAAAGCATAAAAATAAAAAAATAAAAATAAAAAAATGAAACTAAATAGTCATTTTTTAAGCACATTTTCTTTAAACTGCTAAACTGAATTAACATAATCAGCTTTACATTTAGCTTGTCATTTAATACAGGTTTTCAGCCACAAAAAAGTGTTATTTTGGGCCATAGACTTTCAATTTGTTACTGTGTGTGTGTGTGTGTGTGTGTGTGTGTGTGTGTGTGTGTGGGGGGGGGGGGGGGGGTGTGTGTGTGTGTGTGTGTGTGTGTGTGTGTGTGTGTGTGTGGTGGGGGGGGGGGGGGGGGGGGGGGGTGTGTGTGTGTGGTGTGTGTCTCAACTGTTAGGAAACATGTCAATTCTGAATGGACAAATGTGTTCAAGATTAGTTCAAGCGATTCAGAAGAATTATATATAGAAAATTGTCTTTGGAGGAAGAATAAACTTTGACATTCAATCTACTATGTGTGTGTGTGTGTGTGTGTGTGTGTGTGTGTGTGTGTGTGTGTGTGTGTGTGTGTGTGTGTGTGTGTGTGTGTGTGTGTGTGTGTGTGCGTGCGTGCGTGCGTGCGTGCGTGCGTGCGTGCGTGCGTGCGTGTGTGTGTGTGTGTGTGCGTGTGTGTGTGTGTTTTACAGGAAAAGCAGAAACAGGGTTTGCGACAGACTCCTCGCCCCAGAACAATCTTCCAGGCGGGACTGACGCCGCGCACACACACCAAACCTCGCAGGCAAAACCGCAAACAGGATCACACCATCCCACAGGTACAAACACACCACACACACACACACACACACACACACACACACACACACACACACACACACACACACACACACACACACACACACACCACACACACACACACACACACACACCACACACACACACACACAACACACACACACACACACACACACACACACACACACACACACACACACACATACAAACCACACACA
>CM047511.1:31231895-31234395 GCA_026122265.1 Ammodytes dubius | reverse complement strand
GCCCTGTTCATACTTAACACCTTATATACTACTATATATATACTCATTAGAGGTAAGAGACAATGTTTATAAAGCCTAATTCATACTTAACACCTTATATAGGCAAGGCAAGTTTATTTCTATAGCACAATTCAAACACAAGGCCACTCAAAGTGCTTTACAGGGGCAAGATTAAAATACATAAAACACATTAGAAGACATTTAAAAGCGAATGAAAAGAAGTAAAACATTTAAATAAAATAAAAAGTACAGGTTAAAATGGAAACAGAAAAGTCTTCAGACTCGATTTAAAAGAACTGAGGGTTGCAGCAGACCTCAAGTTTTCTGGGAGTTTGTTCCAGATAACACAAGTACACCTTTACACCTTAAATACTAGAGCAAAGAGCCACTGTTTATAAAGCCCTGTTCATACTTAACACATTATATACTACTATATATACTCACTAGAGGTAAGAAGCACTGTTTATTGGGGCCGCCCTTAGCTCAGTTGGTGAGGCGTTCCCCCCATGGGCCTCGGCCAGCAGCGGACCCGGGTTGGATTCCAGCCCGCGGTCGTTCTCTGCATGTCACTCCCCTCTCTGCCCCATTTCAACTCTGTCTCTACACTATCAATAAAGCATAAAAAGCCAAAAAAAGCACTGTTTATAAAGCCCTGTTCATACTCTACACCAGTGCTTCTCAAATGGTGGGGGGCGCCGTGAGTTTAATTTTATAATCTAACATCTAATTTGATAATAAGGTGATTGTATGCAGAATGCTCGTGCCAGAAACTCATACAGTGGTTTTGTACAGATAAATGAATAAATATTAGCAGGTTGTCAACAGTATTTCAATTTAGGGGGGGCGCGAAAAAATGTCTGTCCCCTAGGGGGGGCATGACAGAAAATAATTGAGAACCACTGCTCTACACCTTAAATACTAGAGCAAAGAGCCACTGTTTATAAGAATCAGAAGCAGAAAGTCCTTATTGAGGGGAGGGCTCATGGTGTAGTGGTTAGACCCCCACCCCCCCCCCCCCCCATAGAGTCTCAGTCCTCTTCACAGCAGACTCGGGTTAGAATCCAGCCCGGGTCGTTCTCTGCATGTCATTCCCCTCTCTGACACATTTCATCTCTGTCTCTACAACACGATCAATAAAGCATGAAGATGACAAAAAAGAATCTTAAAAAAAACCAACTGTCTGCTACAGTTTTGTGCATTTTGTGGATCAACAAACACGCACACGCACACGCACACACACACACACACACACACACACACACACACACACACACACACACACACACACACACACACACACACACACACACAAAGCGGTGTAGTGTTACAGAGTGTGCAGTGAGAAGAGGTTGAGGTGTTTTCAGAACGTCTGAGCGGTGTCAGGAATCTGTCAACTGGTGAAGGAAGTGGAATTCCATACAGTCTCCGTACAATATGAAAATGTATATATTCCTAAAGCACAGACAGGCAGATGTCCTAACTCGCTCGCTGTCTGTTAAAATACCTCTTGAAGTACTGATTCTTTGCTCTGTCTACATCCTGTCATCCACTCATCTGCCTGTCTGTCTGTCTGTCTGTCATCCAGTCTGTCTGTCTGTCATGCAGTTTGTCTGTCTGTCTGTCTGTCTGTCTGTCTCTCGGCCCCTCGACTGCCACTCAAGCGTTTTCTTAAAGAAAACATTTCACCTAACCTTTCCCCTCTCTAACTGTCTGCCTGTCAATCTGTCGTCTCTATTCTAACGTCTTCAGTTATCATATTTTTTCTTCTAAAAAACAAAAGTTCAACGATATCGAGATTAAACCGGTTATCGTCCTATGCCTTCACATAACCATAGAATTCATGTTAAATGTGAATAAATGCATTATTTTAACAAATAGACTTTACACTTTACTCTTTCCTCTTTCTCTCGCTCTCTCTCTATCTCCCTCTCCCTCCCTCTCTCCCTCTCTCTCTCTCCCTCCCTCCCTCCCTCTCTCCCTCTCTCTCCCCCTCCCCCCCTCTCTCTCTCCCTCCCTCTCTCCCTCCCTCTCTCCCTCTCCCTCTCCCTCCCTCCCTCCCTCCCTCCCTCCCTCCCCCCCTCTCTCTCTCTCTCCCTCCCTCTCTCCCTCTCCCTCCCTCCCTCCCTCTCCCCCCCTCTCTCCCCCCCCTCTCTCCCTCCCTCCCTCCCTCTCTCTCTCCTCCCTCCCCATCCCTCCCCCTCCCTCCCCCCCCCCCCCCCCTCTCTCGCCCCCCTCCCTCCCTCTCTCTCCCTCTCTCTCTCTCCTCTCAGATGGCCAGTATCAGAGCAGAGAATAAGTTTCCCCCGTGTGAGTCAGACAGCCCAGAGGAGCAGGTCAAGCCCATGCTGGACTGGGCCAACGGAGGCTTCATGCCCAAAGGGGAGGAGGGGTTGAAACCTACGCACGGAGCCGGTGAGCAAGGCAGCTAGGGATAGGGCTGTTTAGTTTAGTTTAGTTTAGTTTAAGCCCCTATCTCACTGGGCTGCGACTGTTAACGACA